>ONZH01030693.1:0-181903 GCA_900303285.1 Rhinella marina | reverse complement strand
AACCACCAGCTGTAACTACCATAGGATAGTATTCAAAGAACTCCATGAACAAATGGGACACTTGGGAGTAGAAAGAACTGTCAATCCTGTCAGAGAACGCTTCTTCTGGCCATACATACAGAAGGATATTGAGCATTATGTCACCAGAGAATGTAGGTGTTTAAAGGATAAACGGCCCAATAAACCAACCAGAGCGCCATTGAACAACATTGTCTCCACTTATCCTTTTGAACTGGTATCTATTGATTTTTTGCATCTGGAAAAGTGCAAAGGAGGATATGAGTACATCCTTGTTGTAATGGACCATTTTACAAGATTTGCACAAGCATATGCTACCACAAACAAATCTGGTAAGACCACAGCAGACAAAATATTTAATGATTTTGCTCTAAAGTTTGGATTTCCAACAAAATTACACCATGATCTGGGAAGAGAATTTGAGAAGTACTGCAGAATACTGAAGAATCCAGAATTCTCACACAACTCCAAATCACCCAGAGGGTAACAGACAGGTTGAACGGTTCAATCGTACATTGCTGTCAATGTTGAGGACTCTCACAGAAGAAGAAAAGCAAGACTGGAAGAACTCTTTGTCAAAAGTTGTCCACGCTTACAACTGTACAAAAAGTGAGGCAACAGGGTATTCACCTTTCTATCTATTGTATGGTCGATCACCAAGACTTCCAATTGACATAATGTCTGACACCCCAGTATCAGAGAAGTACAAAAGTTACACAGATTATGTTAATTTCTGGAAAAAGAGAATGGCAGAAGTTATAAAATAACTTCAGAAACAGCAAAGAAGTCAGCAGGTAAAAGCAAAAAATACTATGACCGGAAAAGTCATGGCGCTGAACTTACTCCAGGAAGTCGAGTTCTTTTTTTTTTTTTTTTTGTAAATATCTTTTTATTGTTTTTCAATAAAGGCAATACAAACCAAATAGTGCAAGTTGGTACATAAATCCATATACATAACATAAGGCAGCAATACCAGATAAAATTCAGAGGTTTAAAGGGGGAACTAGGCGGGGTAGATACCGCCAGAGTTCCGGGTCTCTTATGAAGTAGGCAAACTGAAAACATAAGAACATAATATTTTCTAATGAAAACGAAAGTGCATAATTAAAGCATTGTAAAGCAGGGAATATCATAGTAGCCATGTCATCATTGGTGGATGGCTCGGGTATTGACACTTTGACTTCAAATCCCTAAGACCAATGACATTAAGATAACAAGGAAGAGGAAACGCGCGGGGGAGAGCATGTAAAACTTAAGCAGTTATTGCAATGAGGTTGATGGAAGATATGCCCCAAGATCTCCTTGAGTAGAAAAAGAGATCCACGATGACCAAATCTTCTGAAATTTACCATAGGCTTTAAGGGAGTGTGCACTCAATTCTTCAAGCCTAGCGACCTGTCCTACCCTATGAATCCACTGAAGTACTGGTGGTGTAATTGTTTGCCTCCAATACAGAGGAATCATTGCTTTAGCCATGAGGACCATTTGTCTCCAAAGAGGCATATTATACGTGACTCGGTTGATGGGAGTAGTATTCAAAAATACAACCCTTGGAGACAAAGGGGGAGCTCCAGGGCAGACTTTTAGGATAATCTCACCTACCACTTTCCAAAAAGGTCGAACCAGATCACACTCCCACCATAAGTGTAGGTAATCACCTATCTTAGACCTGCATCTCCAACATTTTGGGGAAGTCGTTGGGAACATTACATGTAACGCAACAGGAGTTTTATACCACCTACTGACCAATTTATAAGAAGTCTCCTGTAGAGTGATACATCTAGATGGGCCACAGCTTTTAGCATAAATATCTTTATTTCATCCTGGAGTTAAGGTTATCTGGAGATCTTTTCCCAAGCCTCAATATATGGTAACTTCTTATCAGCCGGGTGCATCAGAATAGCAGAATATAACTTAGAGATCACTTTGGTAACTGCGGATCGCTGGGCCACTAGTGTTTCAAACCAGGAGAGATCTTTGTATAGATTTTCCTTGTCTGGGAGGGACTTGAAACTCTGCTTTAAATGGGAGTGTGTAAGTATGTCTACGGGGACATTCAACAATTTTAGTCTCAATTGAGAGAGATCAGGAAAACTGCCTTCCATTAACACATCACTCAAAAAGTATTTATTCAGGACCTTTTGCGTTGAAAACCATAAACCCCTGTATGGAGAAGTAAGTCCCAGCAGATCTCCAAGCTTTAAAATGGGGGATGGATGCGACCAAGGGATAACTTCCCGAGAAAGCGACCTCCAAAGCACAAGGGGAGCCTTGGTCAAAATAGAGAGACCCGGAGGAAATGAATTTCCCAAACGGGTCCATATCAACGCTTGTGTCAATGAAAACCCTGCTAGCTCTTCTTCAATCTGTACATAGCATTTAGTAGAAGGTATCCTACACCAGTCTATAATTCTACTAAGCTGAATGGCTCCATATAATTTTTCTAGATCTGGGAAACCCACTCCGCCCCTGTGTTTTGGGAGAGCAAGAGTACTATGGGCTATCCTACAGAGACCTTCTTTCCAGGTATATTTCAAAAATGAACTGCGAACCCTCAGGAAGAAAGAACGAGGCAAGAAAATCGGCAAAACCTGAAGGATGTATAAGATTTTAGGGATAATTATCATTTTTAATAGGTTAATCCTACCTAACCTTGATATGAATGGAATCTTCCAGGATTTCATTGTAGTCTCAATAGTTTTAAGCAAGGGAACATAGTTTAGGGAAAACCAATCATTCGGAAGAAGATATATGAATCCCCAAATAGGGAATGGACGTAGAAGACCATATGAAAGGTGATGATGCTTTTGCCCTGTCCACTAGTCTAGTTAGGCACGAGATGTTTAAAGCTTGGGATTTAGTGGGATTAATTTTAAAATTGGAAAGATCCTGAAATAAAGTAAATATATCAGAAAGGGCAGGGAAGGAAGTTTGAGGATTAGACGTTAATATTAGGAGATCATCTGCGAATGCAGCCGTCAGATGTGTCTTTCCTTGGATGGTAATTCCCTCAATTTGCGGGTGTTGTCTTATATACTGAATTAGGGTCTCCATACTGAGAACAAATAGAAGAGGGGAAAGGGGGCAACCTTGGCGAGTCCCATTACTAATGTTGAAGGAAGATGACAAGATTCCATTAATTCGTATTGAAGCTGATGGATTTTTATAGAGCGCTAGAACAGCCCTGATAAAACTAACAGGAAGTCCAAAATGAGCTAACACCTTTTCCATAAACAGCCAGTCGATTCTATCAAATGCCTTTTCAGCATCGGTAGAAAGTAAGGCTAGAGGGACCTTTTTCTTTATGGCATATTGAATAAGATTGAGAACACGTAAGGTGTTATCTTTTCCCTCCCTCCCCTTTACAAAGCCTACTTGCTCCGCATTAATCAAGAAGGGTAAAATGGGTTGGAGACGGTTCGCTAGGATCTTTGCATACAATTTGATGTCAGGTATTTAACAGTGAAATGGGGACGGTAACTGCTACATAGTGTAGGATCTTTGCCTTCTTTGGGAAGCACCGTAATATGGGCCATTAATGTTTGGGGTGGGAACATCTCTCCTGATTCCGCTGCTGAAGAAGGCTAAAAGTAACTGAGGGAGTAGTATATCTGAGATAGCTCTATAATAGGACACCGGTAGGCCATCGGGACCGGGGCTTTTCCCCGAAGGGGAGTCTTTGAGCGCCATCTGCAACTCCTGGAGAGTGAGAGGTGCAGACAATGAGCGTAGTTGGGCCTGGGAGGGATTGGGGAGGTTCAGAGAACCAAGAAAACGTTCAATTAGCGCTTCCCTAACTACATTATCCTCTCCGGAACTGGGACACAGGTTATATAGAGCAGAATAGAAGGCCTCAAATTGTGCAGCTATTTCCTTCGTAGAGGAATGGACGTTACCAGAATCATCCTTTATTGTCTCAACAAATAACTGCTCCCTCCTTTTCTTAGCCATTAAAGCCATTAAGCGTGAGCCCCGGTTGCCATGCATATATACCTTATGTTTTGCATAAAGGTATGCCCTAGTAGCACGTAAATTGAGGAGATGGTTTAATTTCTCTCTGAGAGCAGTCAGTTCTGCAAGGGATTGTATTGCTAGAGATCTCTTATGTGAACTCTCAAGTTTGGTTATATCATCCATCAGACCCTTGTATCTCTTGCCTCTTTTGTTTCTTCATATATGACCCAATTGAGATTAATTCACCCCTAACTACGGATTTGTGTGCTTCCCAGACTATTGTGGGCGACAACGTGAAGTGGAAGCATTTTCCTGGAAGTAATTGGAAAGCACCTGATCTATTTTCTGTTTGCAGTCAACATTACGGACAATATTGTCATTAAAACGCCATGTGAAATCACGTCTCGGAAGTGTCTCAATAACTACCTTCATAGATACTGGGGCATGATCCGATATCCCAATATTCCCAATAGAAGTCCCTTGAAGCTGGGTGAGATTATGTGCAGAGAGAAGTAAATAGTCCAGCCTCTGGTATGTGTTGTGGACTGTTGAATGGAAAGTATAGTCCTTGCCTGTTGGGTAGAGCTGTCTCCATACATCTCTAAGTGATAGCGAAGATAGAGATCTCTTTAGCGCTTTTAGTTTTTTTTGAGCAATGGAAGAGGTCCCTGAAGAGGAATCTAACGGGGGCTCTAGAGCTACGTTAAGGTCACCTCCCAATATACACATACCTTCTTTAAAAGAAGAAAGTTTTTCAAGGGTCCCTATTAACCAGGGGATCTGATTAGTGTTGGGGGCATATAAGCCTCCAATGGTAACCAGGAACCAGCAATAGAACCCTTTAGAAAGAGAAACCTGCCATCAGGGTCACTTAAGGTAGAGGAAATTATGAAAGGAAGAGATTTCCTAACAGCAATGGTTACACCTCTGGACTTGGAAGAACCATAACAGGAATGGAACCATTGCGAGAAATAAGTGAGGGGGAGAGAAGGTACTTTACCCGCCTTGAAATGGGTTTCTTGAAGGAATACCTATGTCACAATGCAGAGATCTGAGATGTTGCAGAATTCTAGACCTTTTCTGGGGAATATTCATCCCCCGCGCGTTCCAAGTAATCACATTTATACTAGACATAGTACAATGAGAAAAAGGAGTAGAGTAAAAATATAACTCAGTAAATACAACCGAATATAACAAGAACCAAACAAATCAGTAATTTGCAAGACTGGGCAATTCAATCAGGTATAAGAGAACCGTGACTGAAAGTCAAGTCTAGGTGGTAAGCTTTAAAGGGTTAACAAGCAATAAATGGAAGGGTAAAAGACCGACCCTTCACAACATCATCTAGCAGTATTCTTTGTTTCCTAAAGAACATAGTGTGCAATGAGAGATACTAGACAGTAATCAGAAATACAGCCATTTGAAATAACTGGATCTACAAAACAGCACTCTTTACTGCAAAGAATGCAAGAAGGAGAATCTGTATTAAGGAGGGCAATCACTACCAAAAGAAGAAAAAGAATCCTCACTCCACATATATATCAGTCTGGAGAGGTGGTAACCCGCTTCCTGGCATTTCGGCTTTTGGACATCCTCCAGCGGGCAGAGGAAGGGAGTTTTGGTAAAGCAGCCACATCAGTTATCTGGAGCCAAGAAGGGATCGCAGTTGGGTCCAAGTCTATATTTTCGCATATGGGCAGAATGTCTTCAGGACGCCTGATGTATCGAGTAGTTCCCTGAATCGTGCAGGCCAAACCAAAAGGAAATAACCACCTATATGGGTAGTTTTTCGCTCGTAGTGCATCTGTGATTGGCTTCATCTGCCTCCGTTTATTGACAGTCACTGGCGAAATGTCTTGAAACAGCGCAATAGGGTATCCCTCAAAGCAGAGATCTTTAGTGCCTCTGGCCGCCTTGACAATATATTCTTTATGTTGGAAATTAAGCACCTTGCAAATGATATCTCTAGGCGGTTCCCCGTCTTTAGGTTTAGCTCTGAGTGACCTATGTGCTCTTTCCAAAATTAAATCACTTGCAGCTTCTGGAGGCAGGAGGGGTTTCAAAATAGCGTATGTAGCGTCCATGACATCTCCTGCTACTATGGTTTCAGGAACACCTTTTATACGCAAATTATTCCTTCTACCCCGATTGTCTTGATCTTCTATATAAGATAACATATTGTTCAGGTGAACTTGGCAAATGTGTCAAAAGCGCCGCTTGAGTCTCCTCAAGTTGTTCCACTCGGCCGCCAATCTCTCTAATGTCCATTTTAATGTCAGAAAGCTCAGCAAGTATAGGTTGGAGCGCATTTTCAATAATCTTTTGCAATTCTTTGGGGGAAGTGTGGATCTGAGAATCTGCAACAGGAGGTTCTGTGCCATCCAATTCTGAGACGTCTGGATCTACCGGACAAGAGGAGGATTTATGTGACTTCAAAGTGTCAGGATGATGATAAGATGACTTGTTAAGAAATTTCTGCATGTCTTGTTGGCTTTTGTTGGACTTAGGATTAGTCACCATGTCTGGTTTGCCCACCTTGACCATTTTAGGTATATACTACTGAGGCACTTGCTGTATTTGAAGAAAACAGTGCAGGAAGCTAAGGGTCTATGTCGTTAAACCCTTCAGGCTGGTCAGCCAAACATTGAAGGAAAGGAATCGCCCCCTCTATGAAGGGGAGGAAAAAGAAAAAATTGGGCCAAAGACCCTAAATGAGATTCAGATGGTAAAGCTGTATATCTGAAATGAAGTAGCACAGACTATTAGTAAATAGTCCAGAAAAATTAGGACCAGGTCCTTTTTCTTAGCGTGGGTGAGGGGAGGGCACCGCTGGAGCACTAGGCAGGTGAATTTGCGCCTTTTATGTTCAGTGCTTGTAATGGCCGCCGATACTTATTCCATGTGACTCCTGACCCTCCTGCAAACGACTCACCACTCCAAGGACGTCTCCACCAGCTTAAAGACTCCGAGAGCCAGGGTTGATGTGCCGGTCGTGAAAACGCGGAAGATGGTAAGTAGCTTATACAGCGCTGCAATCCTGGTGGCCCCAAGTCTAGTAAAGCCAAGTAGAGGTCACCTAAATGGCCCCGAGCCGACTGGAGTAGTAAGGTGTGTGTGGAGCACTCAATCGCCACTCTCGGGTCACCCAGGGCCTGGAATCGAGGTCGTGGCTTTTTAGGCCTAGTAGGCCACAAGTGTAGAGACCGTTCTCTTCCTTCTATTCTCCCCGATGTCGGCTCAAAACATATCCCCTCCTCAATTTATAGTAGTTGTGGCCAAAAAGAGCCTGATTAGAAAGCTGGATCTCAGTAGATGGCTAACGATTGCTTGGCTGCCGGCGGAGCTCGCAAGATGCACGTCTAGCTCCCTTGGCTGCAGGCCACACCCCCCGGAAGTCGAGTTCTAGTGAGGAACTTAAATTAGAAAGGAGGACCAGGAAAACTTTGCTCCTATTGGGAAAATAAGATTTATGTTGTTGTGAAAAGAAAACGTGAAAACAGTCCAGTGTATAGGGTAAAACCAGAGTCAGGTGGCAACAGATCAAGGATTTTGCACCGTAATCTGTTATCTTGTGACTATCTTCCAGATGAACAGCAGACTGCTGAATTGTTAGGTCAACAGAGATCCTCCAAACCAAAGCGACCAAAACCAACATCACCTATAGAATATGAAACTGAGAGTGTTGATGAAGAAGATGAAATGTATTCATTAAGTTCACCTATGTCAGATAACTGTACAGCACAAAGCAGTAAACTTAATCCTAAAGCAGCAGAATTTGAACAATAGAATTCATCAGAGATCTTGTCATCACTTGAAGGTCTACTGTCTGATTCAGAGAAGTCATCAAAGAAATCTGCAATAACTCCAGAGTCAGAAGAATTGATGGAGAAATCAGAACAAACAGATCCAGGAACAGATAAAGAAACAGAAACTTCAGAACAACAGCCGTTGAAAAGATCTTCTGTTGCAAGCGAAAGGCGAAGGCCTATTACACTGACTTATGATACCATAGGAGAACCAAGTAAGGTACCAAGAAGTTTTCATGCTAAACAGGTAGTGACAACCATTGGCCAAAGAAACAACCTGAATAGTACCTACCACCCACATATTTCATAGAGAACTGTGAGCTGATGTAAAGACTATTTACATTCAAAGCAGTTGTGAATTGTTAAATTCATTGTCTTTTTGTTAAAATAGCAATGTTTCTAGTTTTTTAGGTATAAAACTGTGATGTCACATGGTCAGAAGGTCATATTTAGTAAAAGTTAGACCTGACCAATCTCTACCTCATAAAATGAGATACAGGTATTATAGTAGCATTGTTATGCAGGGTGGTCCAATACTACTGAGAACCAGTGTTAACATTGGAACTTCTAGGTCTCATAGCTAGCAGTGCACCTAGAAGTAACTTGTGACATTTTATAGGTACATATGTCACAATGAGGCATTGACCTCTATTGGATATATAATCACCACTTTATTGTTCCCAATTACTATAGTGCCTTAATACAACCCACATAATTGTGGAAATGTGGAATGTCAAGGTCGACATGAATTTAGTGGGGAAGAATGTGAGATATGTAAAGAGAATGATCCACCCCCATCAAATTTTAATGTTAACAAGTGCCAGAATAGCAATATACAGGTCCTGTAATATGACACTAGAGTAGGACCATCTATCTCAGGGGAGTGTTTCTGGTGGGACACTTATTGCAGTGCACCTCAGATACCAAGAAGAAGGGAGGTCCTAATCTCCATGTCTGATGCATGTTCCTTACTATTGCAAGTACAGTGGTTATTGCTACAGTCATGTTGTTGTTCTATTTTCATATTTGATTGCTCAGTATATGTTCATGCAGTCACTAATGTAAGTAATGACTGAGGATTTGATGTAATGTACAACTATTATATAGTATGAAAAGACACTTATTGCAGTGCACCTCAGATAGCAAGAAGAAGGGCGGTCCTAATCTCCATGTCTGATGCATGTTCCTTACTATTGAAGATGAATGTTAAATAAAGAATATAAACCCCCTATCTAGAGATGAGCGAACGTGCTCGAAACGAGCACTGTAACGCTCGGTTCCCCTGCGCTCGCATGGGGCCCATGTGAGCGCAGGGGAGCCGAGCGGTACAGTGCTCGTTTCGAGCACATTCGCTCATCTCTACCCCTAACCACACCAGTGTCAACTCATTAGGTGTGCAACACTTTATTATTTCTACTAGAAATTATGAATGAATTACTAGCAGTCTGCAGTAAGGGTATAGAGGGGTGGTAACCAGTTGGGTGGGTGTACCTGTACAGACTCACTCTGTCCAATCAGTGCTGCCATTTTCAGACTGTGCAGCTGCACCCCCTCAACTGGTTACCTCCCCTCTGTACCCTTACTAAAAACTAATAGCAATTCATTCATAACTTCTAGTAGAAATAATAAAGGAATGGCACAACATAGAGCCATAAGAATAGATGTTCCAGAATTGTTATTACATGGGTAATGCATGAAGCTATTAAAACAGGCATGTCAGGAGTGATGCAAGGTCCTCTTTAATATCATTAGCATAATAATAATAGTGATAGATAATATAGCTACAGATAGTGCGCAACATTTTCAGTTTAATCACTTTATACTGTACAAAAGAATCCACAAATTAACAATAAAAAAACTCAATGACAAGAGCGCGCAATAAACAGAAGTAACCACAAGAGGGAGCAAATATAGCACCACTCGCAGGAAACTGGCAGTAACACTTTACTTCTTTGCTTATTATTTAGGATGAAGTCCAGTTGGTCCATTTAAGATCCAGTTATGCACATAGGAGTCTGGGTATTACTGACTTCATACTTTCTATTAAATCTGATGCAAATCTTCCAAATTATATGTATTTTCTTTGCATTGTATCATATGTGATCCGGCTGTAAGAGAAACATCATTGTTAATATTACTATCTCGCATTTTAGGGATTCTTGTTCTACCAGATAAATTACATAGTTAACACAGCTTATAAACTACTCACAAAACGTTAGGGGTATTTGGTTTGTGGGCGAAATTTCAGGATGATCAAATACAATCACAGATCTGTGATTGTATTTGAACATTTATACCTGGAGGTGTGGCAACTCCAGGTCTGAATGTACCATTACTTACATCTTATGGTAACATTCAGGTGCACCTGTGTAGCCTGAGTCACATGAGTCATTGGTAGGTGGGGCTCATAATCTCCTCCCTCCTCCCATTGTATGTGTGATTTCACGCTGGAGGTAACTAGGAGTAGGTTGCTGTGTGTCGGCCTTATATGCTCCTTCCGCAATTGCCCAATGGCAAGGTAGGTTAGCGTTAGGTCCCGAGCCACTCTGAGATACCTTGACGCGGTGCTCGGGCTCCGGTATGTTCTTGATATAAGAATATATTGGCGAAAGTCTCATTTTAACATCAGTGTGAGGGTTTAGCCATATATTGTCAATTGCATTACCGCCGCAGTGCACCTCTACTAGTGATTGTTCGAAATTTCAGGATGAACCTAAAATGCTGTTCAACTGTTGAGACTTTCAGCCCTCCTCATCATGCTGTTCACATTTTGACATCATGAGAACAAGACAACACCTAACAATTGATCAACAGTGCCTTCCCATTGCAAGGCTTCAAGCAGGATGTTCTCAGATGGACGTGGCCACTGAGCTTAGAGTGTCACACAATGTCATCAGCAGGTTGCAACAGAGATAAAGAGAGACTGGAAGAGTCACAGAAAGGCATAGAAATGGACGTGTCCTTTGGCCAAATCCCACACTGGTGACCACTAGATTGTGAACAATGCCCTGTGGAACCGGATAATGAATGCCACACAATTCCAGGCACATATTAAGGGAGGTGAGAAGCACCCAAGTGTCACATCAGACCATTCAAAACTGTTTACATCAGCGTGGATTGCGGGCTAGACGACCTGCAAGGGTACCTGACCACACCACCAGGCATAGGCGTCATCGTCTTGCATAGGCCAGGAAGCATCTACACTGGACGAGGGACCAGTGGGCCTTAGTGCTGTTCACTGATGAAAGTTGATTCACGCTAAGCAGAAATGATGGGCACAAACTATGTTGGAGACATACACTTTGTGAATGGTATAGTGACAAGCCCATACTATTTGAATAACATAATTAATCCAGTCAATATGCCTCTACATGACTACACAAGCCTATTTTCATCTTCATGGACGACAATGCACCAGCTCATCAAGGTCGCATTATTAGGGAACGGCTGCTGGAGACTGGGGTACCTCAAATGGAGTGGCCAGTACTTTCTGTAGACTTGATTCCCATTGAAAACCTATGGGATCAGCTGAGTCGCCGTGTTGAGGCTCATAACTCTGTACCCCAGAACCTCAATGACCTGAGGGACGCCCCTTCAAGAAGAGTGGGATGCCATACCTCAGCAGGCAATAAGTCGACTTGTGAACAGCATGAGACGTCGTTGTCAAGCTGCAATTGATGCTCAAGGCCACATAACAAGTTATTGAAACACTGACATTTTTGAGGGGGTATACCCACCACTGTTGTTAGCTTTTATTTCAATAAATCGTATGAGATGAGGAAATCACCACTGCATGCTTTTACTTAAATGCCCTACTTTCATAACATAATATCACTGTAGCGTGAAACTTTTTACTTTTTCAATAAATTTCATCCGAAAATCAAATATCCCAAACTTTTTGTGAGTAGTGTATATAGAAATGCTACAAATTCGGTGAATTGTATTACCTGTGCTAATATCTTGTGTGTCCCACACAGTACCGTTTACAAGATCATATATGACTTTACAGAGGCAAATTATCACTTGAAGGGCACTAAGGGCAATTAAAATGGAGAATAAAATGATGTTCCACTCCACAACATTGCCTGGTTCTAGACACTGAGACCAGGAGGAAGACTGCACGAGATACCTAGAATAAGCACATGAATATGTCAGTCACAGCCCAGAAACATACATACACTGGGTTACAAAGAAAAGCCTGGTGTTCATGGACGTAAAATGGAGTATACAGAAGGCTGAGACTTGGCTTGATCCAGCAATTTTATATATATATTTTCAGCAGGGGCGTAGCTAAAGGCTCATGGGCCCTGGTGCAAGAGTTCAGCTTGGGCCCCCCCCCCCTTCCTCCAGCGCTGGTTCACCTAGCTTTTCTGCCGGCCAAGTCAAAAATTGAAACCCCCTTCCATGCCAAATTCTCACCCTAACCTAACCTCCTAACATTACGTGTATCACTACAGAACATACAGGGTAAGGCTACATTCACACGACCCATTCACTTAAATGAGCACTGTGTGCTGTCCGCATCTGTATGTCCATTCCTATTTTTGTCCGTTTTGGGGACAAGGATAGGAATTGTTACAGTGGATCTGCAAAAAAAACGGATGCCATACGGAACATCATCCTTTTTTTGCGGATCCGCAATTTGCAGACTGCAAAACACAATGTTCCCGTGATGTAGCCTAATACAGCGCCCCATACCTCTTACATCCAGTATAATACAGCGCCTCATACCTCTTACATCCAGTATAATACAGCGCCTCATACCTCGTACATCCAGTGACGTCTCCTCGGATGTAGATCTTCTCTTTCCTCATCTTCTCCTTTCAGACCAGATGCCATTTTCAGCCATTTCTCATCTCTGCAGTTAGACAGAAAAAAATCTTAGTTTACTACTTTTCCATCATCCTCCCGTCTTCTGGACAAATCATCCTACCACCCCCAGTACTGTGCCACTAGTACCACACAGAGAGTGCCCTTCAATAATTATTGGCACAGTGTCCTAAAATAACTGCGCCCAGCAAATACTGTCCCGTAATAGTGTGCAACATAACGTCCCCCAGAAATAACTGCGCTGATACTGTGCCAGGGTGCCCCCAAAGTCCCAACTAATAATTCTCTGCCAGAGTGCACTTGTTAGTAATAGTGCCCCCAACAGTACTAATGTCCCCACTGTGCCCCAGAAGTAATAATGCTTTCAATGTGCCAGTAAGAAATGCCCCATGTGCCAGAAAAATGCCCCCAAGTGCCAGTAAGAAATGCCTCCCATTGCCCCATGTGCCAGTAAGAAATGTCCCCAATGCCCCCATGTGCCAGTAAAAATGGCCCCAGTGCCAGTAAAAATGCCCTCGTGTCCCATGTGCCAGTAAAAATGCCCCCAGGGCCAGTAAAATGCTCCCAGTGCCCCCATGTGCAAGTAAAAAATGCCCCCAGTGCCAGTAAAATGCTCCCAGTGCCCCCATGTGCCAGTAAAAATGCCCCCAGTGCCCCCATGTGCCAGTAAGAATGCCCCCAGTGCCAGTAAAAATGCCCCCAGTGCCCCCATGTGCCAGTAAAATGCCCCAAGTGCCCCCAGTACCAGTAAAAATGCCCCCATGTGCCAGTAAAAATGCCCCCAGTGCCAGTAATATGCCCCCAGTGCCCCCATGTGCCAGTAAAAATTCCCCCATGTGCCAGTAAAAATGCCCCCCAGTGCCCCATGTGCCAGTAAAATGCCCCCAGTGCCCCATGTGCCAGTAAAGTGCCCCCAGTACCAATAAAATGCCCCAAGTGCCAGTAATTTGCACCCAGTGCCCCATGTGCCAGTAAAAGTGCCCCCATGTGCCAGTAAAAATGCCCCCAGTGCCAGTAATATGCCCCCATGTGCCAGTAAAAATGCCCCCAGTGCCCCATGTGCCAGTAAAAATGCCCCATGTGACAGTAAAAGTGCCCCCAGTGCCAGTAAAAAATGCCCCATGTGACAGTAAAAGTGCCCCCAGTGCCCCCATGTGCTAGTAAAAATGCCCCCATGTCCCCCAATAGAGCTCCGGTCCGTGCTACAATGAAAAAATAACACTAATACTTACCTCCATGGAGCTGTCAGCGATGCGATGCAGGCCTCTTCCGGCCTGTGTCCCGCGCTGTACGGCTCAGGCGGCGCGATGACGTCATCGCGCCGCCTGAGCCGGCCTCTGATAGGCTGCAGGCCCAGTGCCTGCAGCCTATCAGAGGAACGGGCAGGGGAGACGCCTCTCCCTCCCCTGCCCCGCAGTAGAATACAGGCATCTGTATCGCCGTCCTGAGGACGGCGATACAGATGACTATGGAGATGAGCGCTTCCACAATGGAAGCGCTCATCTCCCTCTGCCCCACCGCCGCCCGCAACTGTCCGCAGGGCCGCACCGCACCCGGCTAATTGGCGGTGCGGCCCTGCAAGTGGCAAGGGGGGCCCTCGGGGCCCCCCTGGCTTAGGGGCCCGGTCGCAACTGCGACCGCTGCGACCCCTATAGCTACGCCACTGATTTTCAGATATAAAGAGCAGACTAGAAGCCATGACCCTGTGGATTTACAATGAACTGGAGATACAGTAAATGCACTGAATGTTCTTTTGATAGGGTTATCACAGTGCAAAGTCAGATCTGCAACTTATGACTGCATAGATATTAAGTATTTACATGCAGCAGATTTGTTGCAGAAATTTCTGCGACTGAAAAAATCAGTCCTGTTAATCTGAAGCGGGTTGTTTAAGAAACAAACACATCCTGCCCGATCCCCTGAAGACGCCAGTGTTCCGGCTAAACATGTCGGGAAGCAACATTTGAATGTGTTTTTAGTTCAGTATAGGGGCACAGTATGCTTGAATACATAAGGGAAAGAGAAGTGAGAACAGGTAGTGATATTGTAGTCTAGTCACTGACTTTAGGGCTGTTCTGGTACTTTTGGAGTGGGGTGCTTTTGGCTGTTGACCCCCTCGCAACACTCTTTAGTCTGTAAGGAGTCAGGGTGATTCTCATGTCCTCCCAACTCTAGACTAGACTAAGACTCCAGACAGAAAACTTCATGTAGCCCCTCCCTTGGTAGGAAACGGGATCGACTCACCTCTGCCCAAAAGGGGGAGAACGGAATGGTAAGTTCCATTCTATCTAAAGATCTCTCTGCTATATATGATGCCATCTGCTGGCAAACCAGACGTATAACATGTAATACAACAAACAGCAGTTACATAGCAGAATAATTAATGTACAGTGTTAGATGACCTGGAATAAATACAAAGATGACATTATTTGTAGGTTATAAAAGACAGAGTGTAGGAATGATAATACCACTCTGGGGTATTACACATGTGACCAGGCAAGTCACTTCCATGCAATGTCTCCTCCTTCCACCTGCCATCTGCATTTGTTCTTTTGGGAGTTTAGTGTAGGTGCAGTGTATTTAAATGGAGGAGGCATCACATGGAGGTGATTTGCCTGGTCACATGACCCTCCATCAGCGGCCATTTTATGGACAGGACCTCTATGTGGACAGCACAAAAGACTCTGTAAATAAGGGGCATACCTTATAAAATATAGAAAATGGTGCAGAATTTTAACAAAGACTGTATTAGTAAGTGCCATATAGTCATCTTACAAATGCATTGGTCAACAGTAACCAAAAAATGGCCAACCTCTTTAAAGATATGATTAGAAAAGTCGCTTCTTATGTATTACTTGAAGAGTCAACTTTGTTTGGACTAGTACAGGTCAAAACAAAATTTCTTAGAGTGGTTGTCCAAGTTAAAAATAAATGATGAAATGCCTTTTCATCTGCTACAGCATTGACACTCTTGCTCTCACTGTTGGGCATTGCACAAGTGGTCTACTCAGTGGTATACAGCCATATAGCAATGATATAACAATGATTGGCTGAAGTGATTACCTGTGTATACAGCCACAACCAAGAACATAACATCATGGCTGCATCAGAAGGGAGTATCAGAGCGCTGGTGCTGCAGCAGATGAGTTTCAAAATGGTAAGTATAACTTGTGAACACCTTCCTTATTTTTAAATAACTTGGACAACCCCTTTAAGGGCATCACTTTCTATTTTCTAAATATTTTATTACAAAATGACAGTACCCTCCATTTGTGTTGGCAAAGGGGTAACTCCATCCAGTCTCTGTCCTGCAGTATGGGCCTTGAGACAATCCCAGGGAGGAGACAATCAGGGAATATCCAGAAAACAACACTCCCAGAAGAGCAAACAGTGCAGACCCCAGTCTCTGAAAATTATAATACATGAAAATGAAAATACATGCTTTATAATGAGGAAATGGAATGTATATTATTCCACCTAAAAGAATGCATTAAAAGAAACAATACTTTGGTAGAGAAAATGAACACAGAATATCACTTCACTTGTATCACCTCTATATCACCATATATCCACCATTGCATCCAAGTTATGGTACTGTATACATCATGGCATATCTCACATGACTACCATAGGAATGCATTCAATCATTATTATATGTATAATTCAAGGCATAAAATAGATCAGGGTTTATACTCACAGAGCAATGTATCTGATACAGGTGTTTCCCAGCACAGCAAGTCGAGCTGCATTTATAGAAATCCACCAGCAGGAGGACTGTGGATAAAATGATCATCTGTAATGGGCATAAACCAGAAGACAATTATGATTTTAGTAAAAGATTATTAATATTACGTTAAAGACAAGTTGACCTGTCATCCGTATATTCCTTATAAAAGCAGTATAGGGCAGTGTAATAAAACTTTATATATTCTTTCATAGGGACATTGAGCAAAAGAAAAACCATCACCGCCTCATATGTAAATCACTTTATTAGGAGTACCACGCAAGGCACAGGACTAATAAAAGGCATTCTCCAGTGTCAGCCACTATAATCCTATGCTGATGACACCAATCATGTATACACATACAGTACAGACCAAAGGTTTGGACACACCTTCTCATTCAAAGAGTTTTCTGTATTTTCAAGAGAATGCCAAGAGTGTGCAAAGCAGTAATCAAAGCAAAAGGTGGCTAATTCGAAGAACCTAGAATATAAGACATATTTTCAGTTGTTTCACACTTTTTTGTTAAGTATATAATTCCACATGTGTTAATTCATAGTTTTGATGCCTTCAGTGTGAATCTACAATTTTCATAGTCATGAAAATACAGAAAACTCATTGAATGAGAAGGTGTGTCCAAACTTTTGGTCTGTACTGTATATCTCTCCTGCTCTCCTAAAAAGTTCTCTATAATCTCAACATTGGCTCCTTCTGTTTCCTCCATCATCTTTTAGACATAAACTTGATGCCTCCATCAAACATGAAACACCTCCCTAGAAGTCTTGAAGTTATACATTGTTCTAACCTGGTCTTCATTCCTCAAGTTTATTCCATTTTCAAATCCTGTTTTATTCAACTAAAATACATTTCTTTCTATTCCTTTCACATTAATGCAGGTCCTAATAATTTCTTAATTAGCCTCTTAAAGCTCCGCGGTGTAATAGTATGTCACGGGAACTACACTTCCTAAGACCTGCCATTATGGTGCAGTGATGGCCTGCCTGAGCAATGAACCTGTGCCTATACCATTACTTGCAGGTAGTGCGTATTATACAGTTGACACGTCAGTCTAATGGTCTGGATGGGAGATAAATTCAGTCCTGGATGCTAAACCCCTACGATGCCGTGGTCAATACTGATCGCATCATCTCAATGGTTCAAGAGAAGGAGACAACTTTCTCTGTCACCTCATCTTCCCCTGTTATGTGATCAAGGCATGAGTTGCTGTGGCAGTCTGGGGCCTGGCAATGGTCTCCAAGTCTATTATATATGAGATGGCTTTTAGTCCCTTCCAGGGACAGGGCCTAATAGACCACCTGTCAGTTTTACACTGACAAGCATACCACACTGCGATACAGAAATATTGCAGTGTATTATAGATGTGACCTGAAGATCAAAGTCCCCCAGCGGGGCTAAAACTAAGAAGTGAAAAAAGCAAAAAAGGGTTTACAAAAAATTGTGCTATTGCTATAAAAAAAAGTCCTTTATTTTCTACAACATAAAAAATATAAAAAACTAGACATAATTGGCATTGCCGGTTATTTGTAATGACCAGTGTGATAAAATGAATACATTATACTAAAGATACCATAGAAAGCAACAAGTCGCTCTACAAAAAACAAGCCTTTGGTACTGCTAAGTTGTCATTTAATTTATACTACCTGGTGAATGCTATATCAAAACCCAAGCCCGTATCGTGGTTTTTTATTCCGCCTCTTCAAAAAAAAAGCTAATACATTACATGCCCCTCAATCACAGGGAAGGGGCTCCTGTGTACAGCATTTAAATGGAAAAGCAGTCAAACTTGCACAGTGCTGCTCCATTCACTCTGTACTGGATCGACAACGATAGAGAAAAAAAAACAAATCTTGTGATATACAGGACAGCTATACAAGGGGAGGTGGTACATACAGGACAGATATACAGGGGGCAGTGTAATATACAGGACGGATATACGGGGGGGGGGGTGTATACCGGACATAAATACAGGAGGTGGTGTTATATACAGGACGGATTTACAGGGAATTAGTGTTATAAACAGAACAGATATACAGAAGGTGTTGTTATACACAGAATGGATATACAGGGGGAGGTTTTAGACACAGAATGGATATGCAGGGGGCGATGTTATAGACAGAATGGATATACAGGGGTCGGTGTTGTACACAGAATGGATATACAGGGGGCGGTTTTATATACAGAATGGATATAAAAGGGGCGGTGTTATACACAGAATGGATATACAAGGGGTGGTGTTGTACACAGAATGGATATACAGGGGGCGGTTTTATATACAGAATGGATATAAAAGGGGCGGTGTTATACACAGAATGGATATACAAGGGGTGGTGTTGTACACAGAATGGATATACAGGGGGCGGTTTTATATACAGAATGGATATAAAAGGGGCGGTGTTATACACAGAATGGATACACAAGGGGTGGTGTTGACAAAGATAGTAGAGTATAATTCTCAGCTATCTCCATCAATCATATAGAGACTGAATAAATAAGCAGCATGCAAACCTGACTGCACACCATTTAAATAGGGCCACAGGACCCCATGTTCATGATCACTGGGGGTTCCAGTTTTCAGACCTCCCATGATCAGAAACGTACCTATTTTGATTCTCGCACAACTCCTTTAAGCAAAATCATACTTTCTAATATTAATTTAGGATGTTCTGTAAGGAGCAGAGAAGTTGAATGGAAGGTCAAGTACACAGTTTGCATCACTCAACTCACTATAAGTAATTCCAAAGCTAAAACAAATCTGATTTATCTCCTTTTGCCTTCAGTAACTTACCTTCTTCCATTTTCCTAGATACAGTACTAAAATCATCACTAGGAGGTGCTGAAATATATTTATCTATATGAATGTATCACAAAAAAGCCAGAAAAACCTATATGATGTAAAATACTTTTGTGTTAAAAAAAAATGTAACAAAGTGTGATAGCTTCTTTGGCTAGCCAGCTACAAGTTGTTGTAGCAGAGGCCCCATTGCCAGTAAAGGTACCACTCCCATATACTTTTGCATCACAGATTTATTCTGTCAGATATTATAGTTTACTGTCAAAGGGAACCTGTCATCAGAACTAGTGTTGAGGGAAGCAAAGTGGATTCGGTCCAAAGTTTAGGAAAATGTGGTAACGATTCAGGTTTTCCTAAAATAACAGCTTCACGTGTTACAAATTGAAACTAAGTGTAGAGGAGACAAGCCCAGGAACGTAAGATCACCCATAATGCCGTGCAGCTGGTCAATCTGCAGATAGCCATCCCCTGTGATGTCGCAGCCCTATAAAATCCTCATCTCGCACGTTCTCTCCACCATTGTCCTGTGAGCTGAGCATAGGGAGAGACGTGGCAAGTGCTCATGCGCTAGGGACTGTGTTGCTGAAAATGATTAATAGAAGAATTTAGTACCAATAAATGCAAGCCTTTATGATCCCAGTGCCCAGCGTGTAAACCAATACCATCCAGTCTGCACCCCTTTGGTGGGGCCAGGTCTTAGTGATGACCATCCTCATCTTTTGCTAGCTTAACTTCTTTTGTGTCCTAGAAAAGTCAACAAGATGCAGAGTGGAGGAGCTGGATGTTCCTAATGACATATTCTCATTGATATGAGATAATGTGAAAAAGGAGGAAAAGCAGATGGCAGAGGAAGGGCTCCCACCTGTTGGGCAGGAGAGCGCTTGGGTTGGAGAAGGAGGTATGCAAGCATATTGTGCCCCACCTAACCAGCCAAACCCCATTCCAGCAACAGCCCCTGTTTAAAGGTGCCATGTGGCCATTACAAATGAAGGACTGTACCGTGCGGTCTTCATTATTAAATAAAAGGCAGCTGTGGGCTAATTGGCTGTGTGGTACTTCACAGCAGCATGGCCGCAACCTGCCTGCAGCAAAGCCGCTCCATGTGGCCGTAACTTAAGGCAGAGTGGGTATACCAATTCATGACAAATTAATTTGGGACAAATCTAATTTCTTGGCTAACTTTGGCGAAGTTGCTGAATCAAAACTTCACTCATCTCTAATCAGGACATTTACTGATAAGCTAGACACAATGTTTTATAGGGCTAGCTCAGCTGAATGTTATGATAACTTTCACTTAGCTGTCTGTTGCTTCATTCTGGAGAAAAAGTAATCTTAATCCATATGTAAATGAGCAGTTAAGTGCACTGAGGGTGGGCCCAAGTGACTATGTGCACCATTGCTCCTTCTGCTTCCTCTGCCAGCCCCTCCCTCTACTTCTTGATTGACAGGGCCAGGTTCCTGCACAGTCATCTCTCCTGTCCCTGTCAAAGAGCCTAAACCTTTCCTCATAATGTCTAATATCACGAGTCAATTCAACTGAGAAAAATTGCTGTAAAGTCATGACAGATAAGATATGAAGTTTTAGAGTGCTTTCAAACATAGCAAAATTTGTTGCAGAAATTTTTTAAACTGAAATGCTATCTTGCTATAAAGTCCAAATAGAACAATTCCAGTAAATGTGGTGAAGCTGAAACATCTAAGAATTCTCACTGCAGAGGATTGTATGTGTTGAAATATTCCTTATACTGGCAGAATATTATGGTAGATACAGCCTGGTGGTAAAGAACTGTAAACACTGAATATCTAGGTTGTAAATGATACTAATACTACGAATATGAGGTACTAAGCAAATACATTTTAACCTTTTAATGGTGGTAAAGAACTGAGGATCTAATGATGACTGCTACCACCAGAGCTTGTGAACAATGAACACATGACGTCTGTGAATCTTTGGAAGAAGCGATGCAGATGAGCTCTTAAAGGGGTCCCCCCCTCGTCATGGGCCGGGCCCCCCATATGGAATATACTTACCTAGCCTCCCTAGCATCGCGGGTGACGCTACGCAGGCTCGTCTCCATCTGCCAATGGCTGCGTTCCCCCCTACACTGGAGGTCTTCATCCGTGTGCAGGGAGAAGCAGCAGCGGCAGTGCGGGCACCAGGGGCAGCGCATGGAGCGGGGTAAGTATATTCCATGTGGGGGGCCCGGCAAATGGGGGGGCTGTTTATAATCTTGGATAACCCCTTTAACAAGCTCTGCCTCTGATTCCACTAGATGTAAGGTGGCTATAAGTCAACGTTTGTGACAGTTTAATTACATTTATTACTGATTTAATTATCTGCTTTTATTCTTTCTTCATTGAACACCAGCTTCACCCCAGAAAAACATCAAGATAACTGGATTTCTGTATGATAATGCTCCCTTCTCCTCTGTCCAAGATGGAGGTGAGTGATCATATTGGCCAACACACTGTAGTATTAAGATTCATTGATGTTCTATCCACAGTTCTATAAGGTCACCTGAAAAAGGAGTTAACTTCACATGTCTTCTTAGCACCTGGTGCATACCAATCCTGAAGCCTAAAATAAATTCCTACTGGAAGAACCGAGACCAAGTGATAAGAACAAGTTTGTGAAAGTTAGAGCCACCATGGTAAGAGATGAGAGGTGCTAGATCACGACAATGAGTAGGATGAAGTCAATAAAGAGGAAGAAGAGGAAAAGAAGAAAGAAATTGAGGACTAAGACATTGAAGACCCCAAAGAGACTCAAGGAGGAGGAGGGAGAATAGAGGAGTTTGACAGTGCCAAGTGGAATTCAGTATCACACATTAATGAATATATAAAAATAAATTATTGGAAACTTGTCAGCATAAAGTCATAACTATCTTTAGTTAGAGAAAAGTGACCATTTTTTAAGGGGAATGCTCAAACTTTTACAGCCTAACAGGATTTGAAGGCACAGGCCTTGACTGCAGTATCAGCAGCTGACTGTATTATATAAGGCTCCTCAGCTATTCCACAATCACTTGACTAGCCTACCCTGTCTGACTGGTTTGTCATGTGCGCATACAGCTATCTCTTCCAACTCCGCACTCATTTAGACAGTATTCAAAAAGTTCACACATTTCCTTATTCATAAATTACACTATAAATCAACATTTTGCTCATTTTACCAAGTTATTGCTTGTAGGCAGTTTTAATAAACTTCCCATGTTGTAGTGTTAAAGGGGTTGTGCAGTGGGTTTATATCATCATCAATATCAGATTGGCGGGGGTCCGACACGTAGATTGCGTGAGTGCCACTTCCTTTTCAATAGTAATTAGAGCTGTTTGTCTCGTTCACTTGAACGGGATCAGCACTTGTAGTTAAACGGCAGCATCTCTGCAAGCAAGACAACGCGCATGTCACATGAGCGCCACCTCCTCTTCAAGCAACTGATCTGCGGGGGTGCTTAGACCTTTGACCTTAGACCTTTGCTAATCTGGTATTGATGACTTATCCTGAGGATAGGTCATCAGTAGAGATGAGCGAATTTTATATTTTGAAATGCGTTCGTGATTCTTTTACTGGAATAAGTTGAATTGCGTTATGGATTCCGTTACCATGGACCATAACACAATTCTATGACGGAATGCATAAAAGGCATTCTGTTATCATAGAAGTCTATGGGCTGCAAAACGGTCTGTCTCGTTCCTGTTATGCAGGGGAGTCCTCTCCTGCATAATGGACTTCTATTCTAGACTTCTATTATGATGGAATGAATAACAGAATGCCTCTAAAGGCAATCCATTGTGCATTCAGTCATGGAATTGCATTATGGTCCGTGGTAAAGGAATCCATAACGCAATTCATCTTTTACCAGTAAACGAATCACAAAAGAATTTCATAACCGGAAATTCGGTCATCTGTAGTCATCAGTATTAACCCGCTGCATAACTCCTTCAAGCAATTAAAATAAAGTACATCACAATACAATAAAATACCTACCATAATACCCGCAAAACAGATCCCTTGAAAATACCAGACATAATTGGTCAGCTGATTGTTAACAGCATAAGTGTTATCCCCATTAGGAAAGTACAGCAGGATATTCACCACAATACTCCATACAGCCAGGGGAATAAGAGCGAGAATAGAATATTCTGAGCAGTTCTTCAGAAACATCTTAAGACAGCAGCTAACTTCTTGAGAGAACCCAGGCTTGTATATAAAATCACTATGGTGTCTGTAAGTGGTTTAGTGTGGACAGAGCAGCAGCTGAACTGGCCGGTTGCTGGGATATCAGCAAACAATACACACACTTGTTTCAGTATGTCTGCAGGCTAAAGACTACTAGATGAAATGGGAATTTTGCTGAAATGGTTATTTCTAGGGTGGGTTCAGCAATAAGGCAGTTTTCAAACTTTTGGCAAAAAAAAAATTAAAAAAATCACATCATAAACTATACAAAAACTCCACCTGAGGCTACTTTCACAGTAGTGTTAACACAATCCAGCAGGCTGTTCTGGCAGAGGATCGGCCTGCCATAGTTCTTTGGATCTGCCTAGCTGGATACGGCTGTTCATTGACGGGACCCATTTATGGGAACCAGCTTGGATCCTGACACCCCCCCCCCCCCCCCCCCCCCCCGGCATAGGCATAACTGCAGGGATTCAGCTGGACAAAAACTGTTGCATGCATTGATTTTCATCCATCAGAATCCTGGCAGTTATGCCAGGGAGTGGCTGGATTCCCGCCAGATCCCGTTTTAGTCTAAGAGGTATGTGGGTTGCACTATATTTTCTTTAATGTTAGTGTGAGACTAGCCTTAAAGGGGTCATGTGTTTTAGCTTAATTTATTTATTAATTTAATCAAAGATTGGAGTTTGCCAAGATAGCCTTGATATCTCCTGTGCCATGGGAGGATGCACCTCATTTATGACATTCAAACCTGCTAAAATCAGTGAACCAGCTCATATCTCACATAGAAAACTGGTGTAATGCAATGTTGTTCTAAAAAATCGGATTGTTCAGGAACAATAACTGGCCTGAAGAACATGTCTTTCCCATAGATGTTGATATATTAAGGCCCCTTTCACACGAGCGTGACGGATTAGGTCAGGATGCATTCAGGGTGCATTCAGGAAAACTCGCACCATTTTGCAAGCAAGTTCAGTCAGTTTTGTCTGCGATTGCGTTCAGTTGTTCAGTTTTTTCCGCGCGGGTGCAATGCGTTTTGATGCGTTTTTCACGCGTGTGATAAAAAAACTGAAGGTTTACAAACAACATCTCTTAACAACCATCAGTGAAAAACGCATTGCATCCGCACTTGCTTCAGGATGCAATGCGTTTTTCACTGAAGCCCCATTCACTTCTATGGGACCAAGGCTGCGTGAAAAACGCAGAATATAGAACATGCTGCATTTTTCACGCAACGCAGAACTGATGCGTGAAAAAAACCGCTCATGTGCATAGATCTATTGAAATGAATGGGTCAGGATTCAGTGCGGGTGCTATGCGCGCACATCACGCATTGCACCCGCGCGGAAAACTCGCTTGTGTGAAAGGGGCCTAACAACTACAAGGTTAGGTACGGAATAGATGTTTAAAATGGCATTTCCCTCCATTTGCTTCTCATTACTACTTGACTATACCAAATTGGCACAAAATAAAAAAACAGGTAACAAAAATATGAACTTTTTAGCTAACATCTGGACACAGTGTTTTGCCAAATGAAAGTGCAGAACACTAGCTATACACATTAGATTGATCTCCATGGATCCTGGCAATTTCCAAGTCAACATTCTACTGTGCATGGACACATATCTGCCATCAGAATACAATGATCAGGCACACTGGATTTCAACATGGTCAATCCCCCCCCATAAGAGGTGTCATACAGCAGTTTAGCGCCTCCATTAGACATGCATGCTTGATCAAGAATGCATGTGAGAAAAATGCGGAGTAGTGATGCATTTAATAATCTCAAGTCTATTCTTCTATGTTTTATATACATGATGAATAGATCTGAATTGTATCATATTAAGCCAAGTATTTAAACCCATTATTGTATTTAACCATCCACACCTTGTATTCTGTGAGCCTTAGAATAGACCTTACATGACTGTGGAGTAAGGGTGTACCCTGCAATGTGAATGCAACTGAGAAACTTATCAACATAAACAGGCATACTGTAGATGGCTGCTTCATCCGTTACTTGTCTCCTGCTCCATGGAGAGCTGGGAAGTATAGTTCTGCTGCCTTCCCAACAGCTGCAGAGAATTCGTCTTACTGATGACCATCCATTGTGGCAGTAACTGCTCTTATAAATCTCTTACAGGGGTTACATCCAGGCTCGGACTGGCCCACAGGGGAACAGGTGAATCCACCGGTGGGCCCTGAGCAAGGTGGGCACCCAATCCCACACTCCCTGCATAAAAATATGCAGAATACAGCAGCCCAACCAAACTCTTTGGATTATTTAACAAACTATTCAGAGGCAGGCCAACCAGTATCCTCTTTCATCATGGACCTGTCTTCTCGTTGCAGGGACCCCTCGTTGCAGGGACCTCTCATAATCAACCATGTGCGAACAGATAATATTTGTATGTACGGTAACCTCACAGCAGGCCCCCAGAATTAATTTTACTGGTGGGCTCTAAGCATCCCAGTCCCAACACTGGTTACATTGGTATTTGTACACTGTATTGTAGGAGTAGCAAACTACAAAAGGCTGGCTATACGGACTCTAGAGATGTGTTTCAAGTGGTGGCAAGTACTGAATAAACACACTGAAGCCAAAATCCATCCAAAAGGGCTTGTCTGAGTGCTATGGACCATTCAAACAGCTAATCAGAGGGAATGATGGGAGTTAGTTCTGGAAAACCCCTTTAATAAAACCAACCTCAGCAAATTATCTACTTCTACTTTTTTATTATAATTCAGTTTGAACAATCTCAGTATAAAAAGTTACATTTATTATAAATCTAAAAAGCAAAGATATTAAATACATAATTCTGTAGTTCACCTCTCTATGTCCTCGTATTCCAGGAAACAAACATATTGCTGCAAATAGACTATTAAATACCTTTTAAAGCAAGTGTAATGATTCAACTGATTCAAAGACAAATAAGACATTTGTCAGGTACTACCCCAAATAATGATCAAATTTTCAAGCACCTAGCTCCAATCTGTGGAATGCGGGATGGGCATATAAGCCAGGTTCAAATCAAAGTTTTTTTAACCACATGAAACCTCAAAATCGGACAAAGTCATGAAGGATGATTGTGTGATGCCTTCAGTTCATCAACGTACCAGTTATCACCACCTGTTGCAGACTGTGAGGAACACAATCCTTCAACTGAGAGACCTTGGTTTATTACTATAGCAGATTGCTATGCACCAAGGTCGAGAAGCCAGAATTATTCAACACTGTGTGTCCCATGGTTGGGAAAACAACAATGAACTGGAATGACAGCAAGAGGTGCATAGGCAAACCTCTGCACAAATTAGAAGAATTGTACGTAGTGATCCATTCTGTACTGCAAGTGAAATCAGACATCATATCCCAAGCCTAAGGCAGCAAACAGTGTCTACACAAACCATCAGAATGAGTTTATACAATATTGGGCTAGGACCCAGATGTCTATCTGCAGGTGGTCCACTGACTACACGCCTCCGCTTTCAAAAGCTATCATGATGCACAGCAAGATGGCAATGGAAGCTGGAAAGGAATTCTATCCTTTTCAGCAATCAGTTATGCTTTTGTCTCAGGCGTAGTGATAGCCAGAGATTGGTCTAGAAGACCACATGGAGACCTTCACAAGGGAACGTCACACCGGTCCTACCCATAAGATTATATTGTGGGGTGGCATAATTTATAGTAGCTGGACTCTAGTCTTTATTTTAGGTACACTAGCAGCTCAGTGTTACATTGATTTGATTATAGAACCAGTGGTACGGCCATTTCTCCAAATTGTCCCAGGAGCCATTTTTTTTAACAGGCCACATGTTTCTTGTGTTAATGTGAGCAGCCCAAATGGCCTAATTGTGCTACCATGGCCTGCCGCGTCTCTGACTTATCTCCGATAGTGCACATCTGGGATACCATTGGTCGGTAAATGCAAAGGAAGCTGGCAGCAGCGGATCTTGATGAAGTGCATTCAGCATGGCAGGACATTCCTCAGATTACCATTAATAACCTAACCGATAGTATGCCAAGGTGTGCAACTGCATGTATTCCTGCACCTGGCGCTCATACTTAGTACTTTGAGTATGAATAAATTGAGATATTTTCAATATTTATTGGAATATTTAGTTTCCATGTTTTATCATTTGCATATCATTAAGGTGTCTATTGATTTCACAACTTTCTTGGTGTTCCAATTTCAATATATTATTGGATAGATATTTTCCAACCACATGTTTATGGACCTTGCTTTATGCACTGGAGCACAGTCATGCTGGAACAGAAACAGACCTTCCCCGCAAACTGTTCCCACAAAGTCGGAAGTGAACAATTGTCCAAAAAGTCTTGCTATACTGTCACCTAAATATAAGGAAAAAGGCAGGGCAAGACAAAGTCTTATTTACATCTATGTGCAATCTCTAAGTCAAATGTCTGACGACACATTTTCTATAATATTCATTGTCAAGTGATGTGTGTTTGCAGACTTACTAATGCTTCTGCAATGCACCCAGAGATTACAGATTCTAAGCTTTGTCTCCATTACTTGTCAGCTACGTTGACTATGGGTATTGATAAATGAGGACCTCCGTACTTAATATTTTTATTAAGACTGAGAATACCTGGCAATGAGCTTGAAGGATCAAGAATATTATTGTTACAACGGCATTACTAGTACTGGCCATACACATTAGCCAGGCAGTCCAAGTATTACTAAGGGCTCATGCACACGAACGTATTTTCTTTCCGTGTCCGTTCCGTTTTTTTCCGGACCATACGCAGAACCATTCATTTCAATGGGTCCACAAAAAAACGGAAGTTACTCCGTGTGCATTCCGTTTCCGTATGTCTGTATTTCCATTCCGCAAAAAAATAGAACATGTCCTATTATTGTCCGCATTATGGACAAGGATAGTACTATTCTATTAGGGGTCAGCTGTTCTGATGTCATCCGTATTTTTGTGGATCCGTTTATTGCGGGCCGCAAATCACATACAGTCGTGTGCATGAGCCCTAAGGCTGTTGGCAGATAAGCTTCAAACTGAAAATTGTGTGAAAAATGTACAAGAAACTAGTAGAGTACTCGTACAACACTCTCTAGAATATTTCAAAACGACATCAACAAGTGGGGTAGTGATAACGGTAAATGAGTGAATTAAAATATAACTTTTATTATACTTGTGTCTAAAATAACAGACAAAAAATAAACTAAGTAATCAAATAACCATCTTTTTTGGATATTAACCTAACTTTTTGGGGCTGTGAGCACATCTTGGTTCCCCCCTACCTTTTTCCCCACAAAATAGGGATTGACAGGGCTTGTATAATAGGGCCAGGTTCCAGACGGGGTTGCCCTTGTCAGGGAGATGACTCCGGATTTAGGAGGACATTAGGGCGTAACAGACCTGACAGGGAAATTTAGGGAAAGTTTCCAGTATATTAACCCCCTCCCCCCCACCCATGCCGGCAAGGCCCCAACAGCTCGCAAACTGAGTGTCTATTGGTCTATCGATTTAACTACATACCAGTAAGACCATTCCATGTTGTTTTGATTATCTAGTTTATTTTTTGTCTGTTATTTTAGACACAAGTATTATAAAAGTTATATTTCACTTATTTACCATTATCACTACCCTACTTGTTGACGTGGCAGATAATCTTCCAAAAAAACAAAAAGATCTGGAAATTTAAATCCAAGTATCCAATCCCTATCTACTCCAATACCCACTGTAGGCGGATTGGTGGAAAATCCCAATACACATTAGAAAATTGGCCAGACTATTTGAAATCTCTGAGTACTGTGGGTACTACCGGGTAGCGGCACATACAGTTGCTGCTCTGTAGAAGCAGCAGAGCCTCTGCGCTTTTGGCACTACTCAAAACAGCAGCACAGGCACAAGATTTTCAGGGCTGGGTGAGATGTCTGATCCTGTCAATCAAGGACAGCCCCTCCCTGCTCTAGGACTCTGTTTGATAAATGAACTGATTCGCTAAGGCCACTTAAATCCAAAAATTCACTTTACTTTAACTCCAGTATCACTCATCCTGTGAACTGTAGTAAATTTTTGGAATTGAGTGTTTCAAGTGTTTTATGACATTGTGCGCTTGTGTTTATCTGGTTTGTCAATTGCTGTAAAGAAGCCTATGGAGAAAAACGCCCCCCAAAAAAACAGCTTAAGGCTTCATTCACACGACCGTATTTTGTTTCCGTGTCCGTTCCGTTTTTTTTGCGGACCGTATGTGGAACCATTCATTTCAATGGGTCCGCAAAAAAAACGGAAGGTACTCTGTTTGCATTCCGTTTCCGTATGTCCGCATTTCCGTTCCGCAAAAAAGATAGAACATGTCCTATTCTTGTCCGTTGTGCTGACAAGGATAGGCATTGTTACAATGGATCCGCAAAAAAAACGGACACGGATGCCATACGGAACGTCATCCGTTTTTTTTGCGGATCCGCAATTTGCGGACCGCAAAACACATACGGTCGTGTGAATGAAGCCTAACCAGAATAAGCTGCATTAAAAAAAAGGCACAAATACCAGAAAATATAAAAATGCTATGTATATACACTTTTAACCCTTTCCTGAAAAGGCAATTTTCTGAGCCCTAACTTTTTTACTTTTCTGTTCAAATAGCTGTATTAGGGCTTGTTTTTTGAAGGACAAGTTTTACCTTCTAATGCTACTATTTAATATTGCATAGGATGTAGTGGGAACAAGTTTTCAAATGGGGTGGAATTGGAGAAAAAAAGCAATTCTGCCACAGTTTTACGGTGTTTTTGTTTTTTACGGCGTTTATTATGCTGCAAAAATGACTTGTGCTTTTCATTGAACACTTCAGTATGAATCCAGCGATACCACATAGGTATACTTTTTTAAAAAAATTTTTTAAAAAAATTCATTTTTTCTTTAATCACCATTTTCTGACCCCTATAACCTTTATGTAGTTATTAGAGATGAGCGAGCACTAAAATGCTCGGGTGCTTGTTATTCGAGTCGAATTTTTCCCGATGCTCGTGTGCTCGTTTCGAATAACGAACCCCATTGAAGTCAATGGGAGACTCGAGCATTTTTTGCAGGGGACCAAGGCTCTGCCTAGGGAAGGCTGGGTGAAAACCTGGAAACCTCAGAAAATGATGGGAACACCACGGAAGTGGACAGGAAACAGCAGGGGCAGCATGCATGGATGCCTCTGAGGCTGCCTAATCCCACCATTACCCCAAATTCTCGGGCTACAGCCTGGTGGTGACCCTCAAGGCAATTGTGCTCACCCAGACCATAAAAATTTATCGTGGCACTGTATGGCTATGACTACAGAGTGACTGAGTTACACTGCGGGAGGAGGCGAAGCACATAAAAATTTATTGTGGCCCTCTATGGCTGTGACTACAGAGTGACCGAGTTACAGTGCTGGAGCAGGCGAAGCACATAAAAATTTATCGTGGCCCTGTATGGCTGTGACAACAGAGTGACTGAGTTAAAGTGCAGGAGCAGGCGAAGCACATAGAAAATTTATTGTGGCCCTGTATGGCTGTGACTACAGTGACCGAGTTACAGTGCAGGGGCAGGCGAAGCACATTAAAATTTATCGAGGCCCTGTATGGCTGTGACAACAGAGTGACCGAGTTACAGTGCAGGAGCAGGCGAAGCACATAAAATTTATCGAGGCCCTGTATGGCTGTGACTACAGAGTGACCGAGTTACAGTGCAGGAGCAGGCGAAGCACATAAAAATTTATCGAGGCCGTGGAACACTGGGTGGTGGATAAATTACTGGACGCACTGGTGTGGTTTCAACAGTGGTGTACCACGTGACCCAGTAAGTTGCGAGATGAAGCTAGGGAGCGAAACTCTGCGGCGTTTCACTGCTCCCTCATCAGCATGTACAGTGTCACCCTGCCCAGGACCACGGCCTCTGCCCTCTACACTACTTGAACGCCCACTCCCTCGTCCTCGACCCTTAGCCCTTGGGTTCAACATTTTGTATATTCACCAAACTGTCGAGTTAATATCTGAGGCCAAAACCGTATTCAGTAGACAGTAGAATTACTATCTGAGGCAAAAAAATGTAGTCTTTAGACTCCAGCTATTGCACCGCAAACCACTCAATTTTGCACTGGACTGTAGTTTATATAACTGAGAATAAAAACGTATTCTCTAGACTGCGGCTAGTGTATCGCACACCTCACAATTGTTCACTGGACTGTAGTTTATATAATTGAGTGAAAAAAATTATTCTCTAGACTGCGGCTAGTGTATCACACACCTCACAATTGTTCACTGGACTGTAGTTTATATAATTGAGTGAAAAAAATGATTCTCTAGACTGAGGCTAGTGTATCACACACCTCACAATTGTTCACTGGACTGTAGTTTATATAATTGAGTGAAAAAAAATATTCTCTAGACTGCAGCTAGTGTATCACACACCTCACAATTGTTCACTGGACTGTAGTTTATATAATTGAGTGAAAAAAACGTATTCTCTAGACTGCGGCTAGTGTATTGCAAACCTCACAATTGTTCACTGGACTGTAGTTTATATAATTGAGTGAAAAAAACGTATTTTATAGACTGAAGCTGCTGTACAGCACACCTCACAATTGTTCACTGGACTGTAGTTTATATAATTGAGTGAAAAAAACGTATTCTCTAGACTGCGGCTAGTGTATCGCACACCTCACAATTGTTCACTGGACTGTAGTTTATATAATTGAGAGAAAAAAAACGTATTCTCTAGACTGCACTACAGATCCCAGCAAGCCAAGGTACAGCAGCAGCAAAAATGAGTACTGAGAGGACTTTGGGCAATTTCATTGGGGTCTGTGTGGATCATGTGCTGTCCCCTTTCTGCCACCAGTCGCTGTGCACAGTGTGCAGCCAAGATGGCGGTAGCTGCACTACAAGTCCCAGGCAGCCGAGAGGAGGACAAAAAAAAAATGTTGTTGTAGCCTTTAGAAGGAGCGTTGGGTTCTTTGTGGATGATTCCTGCCTAACCACATTCTAATTGCATGCCGTAACAGTGTGCAGCCAAGATGGCGGTAGCTGCACTACAAGTCCCAGCCAGCAGCCAGGAGGAGACAAAAAAAACGTGCTTGTAGCCCTTAGAAGGGCTGTTGGGTTCTTTGTGGGTGATTCCTGCCTAACCAACAACTAAATTCAGGCCCTAACACTCTCCCTGACAGACAGCAGCTCTATCCCTAATGTCATGCAGACGGCGTATGACGCGAGCAGTGCGGGACCAGATTCTTATATTCCCAGGTCATCTGATCTGGCCAGCCAGTCCCTGCTATCGATCTGTAGGGGCCCCACGTGATGCTAGGAGGTACCAAAGACTCTCCTGCATGTTGATTGGCTGAAAAAAGGCGGCTAACATGCAGGAAGAGGAAGTTGCCATTTCCTCGAGGATCGCAATATGCTCGTCCGAGTAGCGAGCATATGCGAATACCCTAATGCTCGAACGAGCACCAAGCTCAGACAAGCATGTTCGCTCATCTCTAGTAGTTATGTGTTCGGAGGCATGTGAAGGCTCATTTTTTTGCGGGTCAATCTGTACTTTTCATTGACACCATTCTGTGGTGTGTACGACTTTTTGATAACTGTTTGTTGGAGGAGAAAAGACTAAAAAAAAAAAAAAGGAAACGGCCATTGACACTGTAATTGTGCCCGCTCCATAGCAACTGGGTTTAAAGACCATCTTTAAAGACCCGACATGTGATGTACTATTATGTCACATGTCGGGAAGGGGTTAAATAATTTGCTATAGGCAGAATCCAGAGAATTTGCTATAAGGAGAATCCATTGAATTAGTTTTTTTAATAGCACTGAAAGGGTAAAAACAATCAATTATCAGAACAATCAATTATCATCCTCAGTGAATCCCTTCCCACCACTGACATTCCAACACTGATCCTCTTGGAACAGCAGCCGTGGAGAATTGATTAGGCACATAATTCTTTTTATTTTTAACTAATTCTGCACAATTTAGTTAAAAAATATGATTCCCTTGGAAAAACCCTTTAAAGTAACATCAGGCTGCAGGGTGCCTCAAAACATGCTGTTAAAAACTCCAACAAAATACTGCTCTAGATACTGAGTGTGACTCAAACCTAAAAAGAGAAATATAATCAGATGAAAAATATTATATTTTATATTTTGTTTTATTTTGTATGAGTTGTGTTTCATCCTTGAACTAAGAGGTGACCAAAAATTTCCTAGGGATTTAGTCATCCTATGGGATGCATCATACCCATCACCACTGTCATACTGTCACTGATCACAGCACAATAGAAGAAAAAGACTAGGTTTAGACAGGAGACAACGCCTTCTAAGACCAAGTTCACACTTCAGTTATTTGATCAGTTATTTCCATCAGTTATTGTGAGCCAAAACCAGTAGTGAAGCCTCCATAGAGATAAGGCGTAATGGAAAGATTTCCTCCTGTCCTGTGTTTTTGTCACCTGGTTTTGGCTCCTAATAACTGATGGAAATAACTGATCAAATAACTGAAGTGTGAACTTGGACTAACAGTCACCCGCAACACAGCTCCAACTCCCAGCATTTTATCACTATAGACTCTAACCACTGGAACCACTGACTACACCTTATGTGGAAAACACATATTATGACAGACACAATATAATAACATATATAAATAATATAAATTTTACATATTCATCATGATTACACATTTTCTAATAAAGTGAACCCTTAATGTCCCTCACAGTCTAACCAACTGAGTTCCAGGCACCTTATAATCCATGTCAACCATTCGTGTCCACCTTAGAGAGAAAGAAAGTCCAGTCAAACATACAACATATCAATGTTTGGAATGGTAAGCCTATATCAAACTTATCACAAGGAAAACTGAGTCAAGCATGTTCTCAGTATAACCGTATGAGCAATATTTGCACATTATCAGTTCTTGGTAGGTTGTGTGTTTGCACTCTTATAGGCGCATCTTTAAAGAGGTTTTCCAGCACAAACATACTGATGACCTATCCATAGGATATTACATCAGTATCATATCAGTCGGGGGTCTGACACCCAGCTGTGGTTCTGGAGTTAAACAATGTACAGATCCAGAACACCACGGTTCTGAACACTGTGTAGTGGCTGTTCCTGAGTACTGCAGCTCAGCCTGTGGAGTTCTGGTTCCATGTGCTGTTTACTTCCAGACTGCAGCTGCCTCTAACATGGATTGGTCAATATGTTCATCTTGAAAACCTCCTTTAAATATGTCTTCAGAGATGTTACTCCAGTTTTTTCACCACTTCCCTACAGGAAGGATATTGCAACACGTGTAAGGGATGGTGTACTCAGGGTGGGGTCGACAATGACAGGCTTCAGAAGAAACATCAGGTTATACAGTCCAAACTGTTTATTTTCTGGTACACAGCATAACAAAACTGCACCCAAGTTATAACTTCACTTGGTGGGGTGAAGGCACCAACATAACATAAACAACAAAATAAACTCCTGCCCGCCTGGGCCCTACCTAGACAGGTTGTCTCTAACTACAGCGCAGTTCACACAGGGGGAACTAATCTCAGACAACTGATGGGTCAGCTAGCTTCCCAGGCTTTCTGACACCCACTGAGTCATGATTTTATTCTCCAGTAATGATCCCAGCAGTCACACCTGAGATCACTCAGGCTAAGGGCTCATTCACACGACCATGGCTTGGTTCCGCATCTGAGACGCATTTTTTGCGGCTCGGTGCGGACCCATTCACTTCAATGGGGCTGAAAAAGATGCGGACAGCACTCCATGTGCCGTCCGCATCCGTTGCTCCATTCTGTGGGACCATGCGTACTTTCCATCTGCTTTCAAAAGTGGCAAAATCAGCATAAGGTCTAAAGGTCTTAAATCCAATGATAATTTCCCCCATTATATACAAAATATATTGATGAAATAGAAAGTCTGAAGATTGGCTACACAAATGGTGGAGTATCTTAAAGTATTTCACTTGCAATGAAAAAGGCATTTCAAGGGAATTGTTTCTCCTGTGTCTGAAATTCTGGTTCACCTTCTCCTGCATTCAGTGGTGGAACTACATACATAAGTACATAACTTTGCTATGATCCCATAGAGGAGCAAGTGGTCCAAACATCTTTCATCTATTCATCCCTTATTCTAAATTCAAGTCTAGTGGCCAGCTCTACATTATCTGTGCACTGTGGATTGTTGGAGACCAAGGAAGGTAGGGGAAGCTGTTTCACTTCCTCTGTGTCTGTTAATAAGGGATAGCTTGTTGTTCTGAAATACTTCCTTTAAAGAGGTTGTCCGGGCTTTTTAATATTGATGACCTATTCTGAGGATAGGTCATCAATATTAAAAATCCTGGACAACCCCTTTAATTTGCATAGCCTGATGGAAATAAGGGAAAGTGGGGGCATAAAGGAGACGTTTACATATATTAAAGGTTTAAACAATGTTCACAAGGGAAGCGTTTTTAATAAGAAACTAAATATGAACAACCTAGCCCCTGGTGTTATCGCTCTCACACTGTCTCATACTAGTTCAACATGTCATCTCATGGCAAGCTGTCAGTGTTCTGACCAAACGCCGCACACTGCATCAAATTGGTCTGCATGGCTGTCATCCCATATGGAAACCTCTTCTGAAGATGATGCACAAGAAAGCCCTCAAACAGTTTGCTGAAGGCAAGCAGGCTAAGGACATGGATTACTGGAACCATGTCCTGTGGTCTGATGAGACCAAGATAAACTTGCTTGATTCAGATGGTGTCAACCGTGTGCGGCGGCAACCAGGTGAGGAGTACAAAGACAAGTGTGTCTTGCCTACAGTCAAGCATGGTGGAGTGAGTGTCATGGTTTGGGGCTGCATAAGTGCTGCCGGCTGTGAGGAGCTACAGTTCACTGAGGGAACCATGAATCCCAACACGTACTTTGACATACTGAAGCAGAGCATTATACCCTCCCTTCAGAAACTGGGCAGCATGGCAGTATTCCAACATGATAACAACCCCAAACACACCTCCAAGCTACCGCTGCCTTGGTAAAGAACCTGAGGGTAAAGGTGCTGGACTGGCCAAGCATGTCTCCAGACCTAAACCCTTTTGAGCATCTGCAGGGCATTTTCAAATAGAGCGCAAGATCTCTAACATCCACCAGCTCCATGATGTCATTATGGAGGAGTGAAAGAGGATTCCAGTGGCAACCTGTGATGCTCTAGTGAACTCCATGCCCAAGAAAATTAAGGCAGTGCTGGAAAATAATGGTGACCACGCACAATATTGACACTTTGGGCACAATTTGGCCATTTTCACTTTGGGTTGTACTCAATTTTGTTGCCAGCGGTTTAGACATTAATGGCTGTATGTTTAGTTGTACAAGCTGTACACTGACTACTTTACATTGTATCAAAGTGTCATATCTTCAGTGTTGTCCCATGAAAAGATAGAATAAAATATTTCACTTTTGTGAGATACTGATATATTTATATGTATGTATGTTGTGATATGAGTCCACTGGACTGGTTTTAACCTTATGCAGGAAATGTTAGCAGACACATACATTAACCTCATGCAGCACAAGAACAAGATCTGTATGGTTGTCCATTCTTTTTATTCAAGAAATGGAAGACATAAGACAAATATTAACACATACACATTACAGCTTTGATTTCTTAACGTTTGGAATGGAGCAACACTTTAAGTAGTTGAGCTTCAGCATCATATTGTGTTATGAAGAGTTTATCCAGCTAACCCCAACACATTATCTGCTTCTAGTTTAATATCATTCAGTTTCAACAATCTCAGTATAAAAAGTTACATTTATTACATATCCAATGCGCAAAGATATTAAATATATATTTCTGTACAATCACATATACAAGTTACACAGCAAAAATACAGTGCCATTCTTCATGCCCATGTATTCCAGGAAACTTCATCAGCAAACGTATTGCTACAAAAAGAATAAAAAAAGAATCACTGTAAAGTAATTGTAAAGAATCATCGAACACTTCCACATAGGAGCAGAACTACTAAAATAACAGACGTGCCAGATCCCTGACCTGGCAAAAACTAAGCCTGCCTGATGGAATTCATTGACTAAACTAGGGCCCTCCAATGCAGATGTGAATAAACCTAATTCAAAGACTGAATGAGATTTATCTGGTAGGTACAGCAATAATAATGATATCTAATAATGTGTCTTCTAACATTTGGCTGCCTGAAGCAAAAACTGAAAGGCTGCTTTCACATAAGCGTTATTGCTGGATCCGGTAGGGTTCAGTAATAACGCTTCCGTTACTGATAATACAACCATCTGCATCTGTTATGAACGGATCAGGTTGTATTATCTTTAACATTGCTGGGACGGATCCGTCATTAACTCCATTGAATGTCAATGGAGGATGGATCCATTTTCTATTTTCACACAGAATGGATCCGTCCCCATTGACTTGCATTGGGGTTCATACCGGATCCATCTTGTTCCGGATCCCCAGGACGGAAAGCAAACCGCAGCATGTTGCGGTTTGCTCTAGGGTCTGGAAACGCAACTGAACTGAACGGAATGTATTTTGGAGTGCTCCGTTCTCTTCAGTTCAGTTTTGTCCCCATTGACAATGAATGGGGACAAAAGTGAAGCCTTTTTTTTCCGGTATTTAGCCCCTATGACTGAACTCAATACCAGAAAAAAAAGAACACTAGTGTGAAAGTAACCAAATAGAGGGATGGACTAAATATTTCCCCAAATGTATTCAGGAAAGGGTGCTGCAAAAGTTCTCACCATGATGCATTCTTGTGTATGTTAATACTCCAGAATGCAGTCTACCATTCCTTCTCCATAAGGCACTTTATGTATTTGCTTGCTACTTAGAATGTAAGGGTCCATTTTCCAATCATCGGCCTGTGTAAAAGGGTCCCAAGTATGACGTGTAACTTATAAAGCCTCAAATAGGTCAACTATGGAACACCCCACGCGATAGTAATGAGAGCTCCTCTGACAGCATTGAAAAGAGGGATAGATGCTTGTCTAATAATAACCATTATAACTAATTTAGCAATGAATTGATCTGAAAAAGGTTGAACTTGATGTATGTTTCTTGATGTAACTGGGTATTATGTCCCTGTCATATTAGCTTGCTGTTACTGTGTGTTCTTCTATGGCAGTTTTATATTTTTTTAATAAGTAAGAGGAGGAAAGAAGATGCAGCAAAAAAATTTAGCCTAAGGATCAGATGATTGCCGCAGGTCTGGTTTCTGAGAACCCTGATAATCTGCTGTGATTTCCAGGAGAAGTGACTGTCCTTAACGGGGTTCTCGGGGAATTAAGAAAATGAAAATACTTAAATATTACTTCATTATAAATATGTTCTCAAATACCTTTCATTAGTTATAATGGCTTGTTTTATCTGTGGAGCAATCATTAGGAGAAACAAAATGGCCACTGTCCTATTAGTACACACAAAACCTATCCTAAGCACACAAGAGAAGAAGTTACTTCACAACACTGAGCTAAACAGCTGCCTCATCCTCCTCTCCGCTCTACTTGTCAGAGATTATGATCCTGTATACAGCTGATAAGATCTTTAGCTGAGACTCTGTATGAATGGAGTTCATGAGCAGATGTGGCTAATGAGCAGGGGCTCTTGTATGCAGTCTCCATTACCACAGTCTGTCCTCTCTGTACTTTATGTCTCCTCATGGACTCGATTCCCACAAAGATTCAGATAAATATCATATTAAACTGTAGTCAGGATCATAATCCCTGACAAGTAGAGCAGAGAGGAGGATGAGGCAGCTCTTTACCTCAGTGTTGTGAAGTAACTTGTCCTGCTGTGTAATTAGGACAGGTTTTGTGTGTACTAAAAGGACAACGGCCATTTTGTTTCTCCTAATGATTGCTCCCTAGACAAATCGAGCTGTTATACTAATGAAAGGTATTTGGGAATATATTTATAATAAAGTAATATTTGCGTATTTTCATTTTCTTAATTCCTGGAGAACCCCTTTAATAAATGTACTATTAAAGTGTGAAGATGAAGATCAAATGTAGCTTTGATTGGGCCAACCCTACTATGAGGTTGTTTTTCCACTAGACAAATCTACTAGACAAGAGCAGGAAAATATATTTGTCACTGCATATACGGACAACCATCAGGTATGTATATAATTTACCTGGGATCTCTCTTGACAGCAGCAAGCTCCACATATTCCTCCAATTAAACCATTGATCATCTGAATCACGCATAAAATGACTTCGATTCCAGCCAAACCCAACAGGATGGAGAAGAGGGTGACATTCCATACAACAACATTTTTTGGTTCTTCACACTGGGACCAGGTTGAATGGTCAGCCAAATAGCTGTAAGATAGACATTTTAGTTATATGAGGTGAAGAATGTAAAAACAATTAGACTTTAAAATATAATCACCATTCAAAAATCAATAAACCTATTTGCTTTTAACCTAAATCTACTTCAATTTGTCCAGTAGCCTGAAATCTTGAGGATCCAGGGGTACACATTTTAGCAATAGATGAAGATGTTTCAGTATTAAACTTTAGGAGCTGAAGGAAAATGGAAACTGGATTTTAACCACAAATGAATATGAAGGATTCTTGACTGTCCCCAATGGCAGATCAGAGGACAGAGGGATTAAGCATGTTTCTAATAATTAAGAATTTGGTGAAAAAAATAACACATACTGTGCTTTAGAATCTGCAAATGGATAGTTCCATGTGCCATTGTTAAGACAAAGTGGACCTTTTGCTAAGCCCAGTGCTGAGATGATGACGCAGTAACCAGCACCAATGACTCCAATTAATGCAGCCACAACAGATCCCAGCATCTGTAATGAAGAAGAAATATTAGTATCTGTCATATCTGGTGAGTATTGAAAACAAATGACATTCACTATCAGTATATAGAAACTTACTGCACAACTTTTTCCACAGGTCCTATTGCCACAACATCCACAGCAATCCTCTTCTTTCAGTCCAATGCACACAAATGCAGGAATCAGAATCTAGAAGAAAAATAATATAATATGAAAATAATATATGAAGAACATGGCAGTGACATATTAATGTGCACGTCAGTTATCCAGTCATCTAGTGATGCCTTAGCAACCAATACATAATTCTAATTGTTACATGTGCTTCTTGTTCATGTAAACCTGTATGTGTGCAGCAGACCAGATTAGCTGAGATCTACTTTTATTACCACTATTATTTATGGGCCACTGATTTATTTATTTGCCACATATGAGGTGGTCCAACATGAAAGACAGGCCCTCTCCAACACATTGCCCTTACAAAACATGGCCAACTAGTACATAAATCCAGTCTAACAGGAATTCCGTGGTTTCTGGTCTTTGTGGTATAAAAAGGGGTTATGTGCCATCAGGGTCCTTCTAGCCTACCAGATCCTTTGGTAGTACCAGGTTCTGACACAATAAAGGGCCCCAAAGGTCAAACCGGAGACAACCCCATATAAAACTGATTTGGGGCCTATTACTTAATGCTAAGGTCTATTTGTTTTATTAACAACTAAAAGTGATATGAACTGTGTGCACAATGATAACAGCCGTTTATGACTTAAAGGGGTTATCCAACAGTCAGAGAGAACCCCTAGAGTGGCCGACCTGCAATGGAGATCATACTAACCTGGTCTATGCTTCTGGGCTCAGTGTCTAGCAATCCTGGGATTGCTCTTCCTCTCCCTGCCACGCTGAGATCAACATCTGTCAACAGAGAAACACTTGACTGCTGCAGTCAATCACAGCCCCTTCCTAGCGGAGTCACAGGTCTCCCTGTTGATGGATGTTGATCTCACAGAAGAAGGAAGAGGAAGATCCGGACCAGGAATGTTAGACATCGAACCCAGTGGTGGGGACCAGGTAAGTACAATATCCACTGTGGGTCAGCCACTGTTGGACGTCTGTCTGACTCTTGGATAACCCCTTTAACTAAAAGTGTACATATACAGGTTATATAAAGATTGATTTTAGGCCTTCAGAAATGTTTCCAGTTGTTTCCCAAAACAGACATGTCGTTGAGCTCATCCTGTATGATTGAAAACTTTCCTTCATGACTTGGGAGCTTCTGCGTCAAGGAAAAGATCCCTTATCTAGAGATCTAGACCACTAGAACTTTCCACACTGACATTTAAAGCCCCTATTCAACTGGAAGATTTTCAGAAAAATGGTCTGTATGATCTTGCTGCAGAACATTCATTTGACATTGATTTGCATTTTTCATCAGAACGATTATCGATATTGCATCTCTTTTACCTTTCCAAGCTGTGTAAACAGGGATGTGCTGCAAATAATCATTTGAACTGAATAGGGGAAGAACAATCGTGGTAACAATCCTTCCTCCCTCATTCACTTCACATCAGCCTGTATAATAGGACGATGCAAAAGAGCGCCCATGTTTATTATTGTCTCTAATCCTATCCAAATATTTGCACAGGAGAGAAGTAAGATCTTAGATATCTGAATAAGCATAGTTTTCAAAAAAGTTGTACGTGTCACCCATCATCTCTGGACCATGGCCCTTATCTGGAGAAGGAGCTTCAATGAATCCTTGCCTAGATAACTGATCTTTTAAATGTATCACAGTAGGCCTCTCTACATGCAGTGCACTCTGGCATCTGACCAGGTTTGGCAGGTGCGGACACTGGCTCTAGAGATAATAGTTTACTGAATGTATGAGGTATTCTTTATTTCCATTCATTTTGTTTGCTTGGAAGTCCTATAGGACATTTGATAAGTGGAACACCTATGTAGACATATTTGGAAGTAATAGAAATTGATTCCATGTGACAGAAGGACACTCAGCTCTTAATGCCAGTGTCTATTTGTGTATAAATTGCAGGTTTCGTTGTATTGTTACGCCCTTTGGGATGGTTATTGTTAGTATTGTGGAGTAGTCTGTTTGGAGAACAGGTACTTGTAATTTCACCAACGTGCACGGACATGTCAGAGGAGGAAGAGCCACTAAAAAAACATGAGTCACATGTACCTGCTTAAAAATTTCCAGTTAAATGAAACTTTTGTTTAAAACAGAGATGAATTGGATTGTTTAAGACAAATGTGTCTTCTGCACACAGTTTTTGGGTGCTACACATTGGGTGAGATTTTCTAACCAAAAAAGTGGCAGAATTTTAGCTTAATTTACACCAAATAACCATGTAGATGCTTTGCTCAACATTTATTATGTATTTTAGATACTTTTTGCATCTTGTATGACAAGGGGGCGTAAATTAGCAGGAAAGGGTCCTAGTGTAAATTATGCTAATATTATGCCCAGCATTGTGACACAACGAGAGTTCAGTGGTGGTGCAGGGGTACACCACCAATGAGGCGATTAGGCAGCACCAGTTAGGGGCAAGAGGGGGCAGCAGAAGGGGAATTATCCGTTTCTACAGTATAGTATTGGGAAGCACAGTGGGCACAGTATGTGGTGCTGTATTACCCTATATGTTTTGTAGCTCTGTATGTAATGTTTTCCAAGTATGTCTTTAACAGTAGGGCTGGAGGGAAGGGGTTAGATTAAGAATTTGGTATTGGGAGGTTGGGGCACAGTTTCAGTTTCCGTCTCAGGCAGCAGAAAGGCTAGGTGCACCCCTGGTCACAGTTGGTGTAACATTAGACAAAAGTGTCCTAAACTACACCATCCAACGTCAGCCACTTTGATAAATTTGGGGAATCTTTAGACTGTCTTGTGGATTAGTAAATCTGCCTTATTTTGTTCCCAGAACTGGTTTCAAATCGTTCTGTAGTATTTATGGTATAGGGCATTACCTATACCGGGGAAGCTCAACCTGTGGCCCTCCAGCTGTTGTAAAACTACAACTCCCAACATGCCCTGCTGTAGGCTAATAGCTGTTCAGACATGCTGGGAGTTGTATTTTGCAACAGCTGGAGGGCCACAGGTTGGGCATCCCTGACCTATACAACAAGATGAATTTGTACTTTTTATCAGAATTGCATAGTCTGTAAGCAGGAATAACCCAGTAATAAGGTCACATGACTACCTCCATCAGAATACAGGATGTTTTCAGCCTAAATTCTTATTTGCTTATTTTTCCTCTTGCTCTTCTCCAGCAATCTCATTGCAAGAAGCTCCACATGCCTATATCCTTTACTTTAAGGTATGCATGTCATAGCAACGGAGCATTGCCTGTGCATTGCGGTAAAATTGTTTGATCCCTGGGGGTAAAAAAGTTGCAAGTGCCCTTGGAACCATTACAAATAATCTGGCATATATGGGGAAACATAATTATTGTGGCTCGGTTATCTTCGATTGTACTACAGCGCAGGCGAAACGTTGCGAAGCACTTCACTAAATAACTCCAGTTATGGGTGATCCTCAACATCAAAGAACTTTCTTTATGCCACTTACTTCCAGTACTGTAATATGTATTGCCTGTTTATCTATTATTCTTGCCTCGTCTAGAATTCTATTCTAAGAGCCAGGGGTGCACCTAGCCTTTCTGCTGACTGAGGGGAAAACTGAAACGGCTCCCCCCCCTTCCAATGCCAGTTTCTTAACGTAACCCCTTCCCTTCAGCCCATAGTCCTTCGGCTGCCCCCTTCTTGCCCCTACCTGGTGCTGCCTGAGGCGATCACCTGGCCTCATTGGTGGTGCACCCCTGCTAAGAGCTTATGCACACGACCACGATTTTCTGTCTAAATAAAAAGGCATCCGTGAAACACAGATAGCTGCCGTGTGCACTATGCTTTTTTTTCTTACTCCCATCAAAAGAAATAGCTATTCTGATCTGCAAAATGGGCCAGAATAGGATGTGAGATGAGCTTCTTGCATCAGGCACATGGATCTGTTTTAAAAAAAAACGGATGTATAAAATAACCCCATAAACTTTCCGCGGTGTCCTTTCGTAAAAAAATGGAAGAAAACCTACATATATCATAATATATATCTATAGTCCTAGATTTGGCAGTGCAGATTTCATAAGCTCTGTCTCAGAGATCATATACTGGAAATGATATGCTGTGCCAAAATAGCAACTGATAAGATACATCCCATATAGTTTCCTTATGCTCTTTTTTAGTAGTTGAAATTTTTTTTTATAAAATTGCCATATTCTTCACGGGAATTAAGAAGAATACATTCCCACAGGACAAGAATGGGGCTGCAGAGAGAATGCACTATATTCGCCATGAAATAAACACAATTAAAATCCTACATTTGCAGTGTTAATGGAAGTAAAAAGTACTCACAAGAAGTCCAGCTCCTGCGATACCTTCAAAAAACCATACGTAGTTAGACAGGTGGTTCTCTCGGGCGTACTTTGTTTCTCCATCGGGAAAGTATAACAAGATGTTAGCGATTATGGAAAGTATAGCCAAACTGAGTAGAAGATAGCCAATGCACTTTGCACAACTGCCAAAACACATCTCTGCTGCTGCGGTGGTGGAGATCTGCTATATCCTTCGCAGGTGCTGGTGACTTTGAGTACAGTGTGAACCTTTTGTTCTAGCTCTTAAATACCCAGGACTGTGTTAGTCACCAGGGTGAGAGCTAGCTATTAATACCGGCACAAACTGCTTACTACAGAGGCTGAGTATGTGGGTTTTTTTTTTTGGGAAATCCACCCCCTACATTTAATAAAAGAGGCGGGGCAAGATAAAGTCTGGTACAAGCTATCTGAGCCAAAACTCTGACGTCACGTTTCTCTTAAGTAGTTTTCTATGGGACTCATTCTAATGTAATGTGTGTTTGCAGACTTACTAATGTTCTCTGTAATTTACCCACAGATTACAGGTTCTGAGCTTTTCTTTCCATTACCTGTTGTCAGCTACGTTGACTATGGGTATTGGTAAATGCTGAGCAAGCTTTCATATCTCAGGAGACCTCCTTATGAGATCTTTGCTCATAAGCATTTTCTACATCCATTATGATCCCCAGGCAGATGTGCTTATTATTTTCACAAGATTACCTGAGGGTACCTGGCAATGACCTTGACAAATCAGGAATCTGACTGTTATCAAAGTATTACTCAAAGGGGTTGGCCACTTTCTGGCTATTGTTAATGTAAAAGGACTTTATGGCAATTACTAATATATTTGGTGATGTTCAGTGCCATTTCCTATATTTCATAAGCCGTGTCCCCTGTTGGGCAAATCTTCCGAGATGTTCAGATTGAGGTCCTGTCCAGAACATAGCTAGGAATGGAGGGTCATGTTACCAGACGTATCATTCAGCCTCTTTCATTCAGATTCACTGCACCTGCACTAAATGCCCAGCTGAGCATATAAAGATGGCAGGTGCAATGTATCTGTGGAGAGCACAAAAGACTTGCCCAACAAGGGGGTATGGCTTATAAAATATAGAAAATGGTGCACAACATTAAAGGCTATATGGCTATATCAGTAAGTGCTGTATTACAAACACAAAGGTTAATAACAACCAGAAAGTGGCCAAACCCTTAAAGGTACCTTAAAGCCGATTATTGGGAACAAATGTTTGTATTAATGCCCGTTTCTGATAAACAGCCCATGTAAAGGTGCCGCTGTTCATGCGATTGCGAGCAAACACCTGCTCACTGGTTGACAGACCTAAATCATTGTTTCTGTGAACAAGTAATTTCTATCTGATCGCCCATTCCCATGTAAATGCGATTTCATCTCTTCTGACGAGCAGGCAGTTATCAAGAATGAATGGTCTGTTCCCGATAATTGCCTACTCGGCCAGCGTAAAGGGCCCTTAAGTATCCCCCTGAAGTGTTACCTGCATGAATCACATATTTATGAATACTTTCTTAATCTCTAACTCTACCTAAAAGAACGTTAAGTTTCAATTGAATTTAATTCCAATATCACTCACACCCTGTGTCATACACAGATGGAGATCCCGGGGTGCACAGCAGTTCATTTTTAAGTGTGGAGTAGAGTTAAACGTTTGCCAATTTTACTTACAGGGGTATTACGTTTATAACCAGTTATCCCCTATCCACAGAATAGATCATAAAAAGTAGTGTTGGGTTGCACTCAATGTCCCAAAGTGATGAGGTGCAAGGTGGAATGGATGTTCCACAGTTCTAATGTAATGAAATACCACTGTGCACTCAAGAGTCGGATGCAAATAAAATATCTTTTATTGTAGTAAATCCTCCAAATAAATTATCATAATATGACAGCATTCCTGATGTTTCGGTCAAATTCCAGACCTCAGCCACGGAGTCACAGAGGGAGGAAGGAAGCAGAAGAACAGAGGAATTCCCGTGGTACAGCGAAATGGCGCTGCGGGGAAAAGCATGTGTAATGCCGGGTGCTGAATGGCCCTGTCCATTTCTGACATGTTAGCTGCAGTAACACTACAGGTCTACATCAGCAGTAGGAAGTATTGTAAGTGAAGCTTCCCCTTCCTCCTGATGATGCCTCCACCCCCTATGTGTCCCTGATGGCTCCCCAATGGTTCCCTGTCTGTCAGATACAGCTGGTCAATAAACAAGGTGAGGCTCTGCTTATTGGCTGCAGACTTTCGGCACTGTCACCTGACCTCTGTAGGCTCTAGATTTTAACTCAGTCCAGCTGATGGCTCCATTGCAGTGAGTTAGGCCTTGTGGGCTAATTAACTAAACTAAAGGATTCCCATTTCTCACCACCGCTCTATGTCCTCTCAAGTGTGACCACCACACCATTCCACATTCTGACCAGTGACCTGAGCAAGGCCTGCACTCCGTGTGTGAGCGACTGTTAGGGTAATAGTCACTTGCACATTTTACTGCAATGTGGACAGGTAAGGGTTGGGGGTGGGGGGGTATATGTAATCACCTACTGCCACACAGCAATCCCTCCCCCCACTGCCCAGAGGCATATTCTTCAGGTTCTGAGGAGCATCCAGTCCCTGCCCCTCATTGCTCTATTAGTAATAGGCTATTACTAATAGGGCAATGTAGGGCAGGGATTGAATCCTCCTCACAAATGGATGCATATGTCTACCGGGACAGGGTTGCTCTGTGACTTAGCGGTTTGCACTAATAGTAACAGGGTTATGAGAACCATTTGGATGAAGTGAGGCCCCAATTCTACATTTTGCTATGTGACCCATTATTTTTATGTATGCCCCTGCTCTTGGCTGTGACCATGAAATGAAGTGTAAGTACAGGGTGGCCCCCAAAAAAGTAGCCCACCTCCATGCGATAGTATGACAAGATGAAAGAGAAAGTGAATTGTTTTTTTAAAATTACCCACAAGTTACAAAAGATGCTGACAGTGGTCCCCGTTCACATCTACAGTATGCATATTTGGGCACATTGGATTATGTTGGCTGATACTGCATGTAGCTCTTCAGTAGTGATGCTGCAGAAGAAACAATGTCCTGCTTTTTCCAACAAAATGGGGCAACATGTCGCACCTCACAGATCTCACTGGCACGGGTACATGAACTGTTTACAGAGACGCAAACTGTGAGCAAGGGGTTATGGCCACAATGCTCCAGAATTGTCCACATGTGATTTTTAAATCAAAAGTGTTCTCTAACAATCCACATCCCCTGGATGAACTCAAGGAAAACACCACCATCACAAACACCATCCGCAGCATCACAAGCAGTATCTTTTGTGACTTTTGGGTAATTAAAAAACAACAATCTATTTGATCGTTCATCTTGTCATACTATTGCTGGAGGCAAGCTACTTTTTCGGGGGCCACCATGTATAATGAAAATCCATTAAATTCATTTAGAATGCTTCACTTCAAGTGTTGTCACTCATTACGGCAGTGCTTATACTAGAGGTAGCCTTAGGTAAAAAATACGATTGAATAAAATGAGTTATTATAAGTTAATACTATCTCCAAAAGCTTTAGTAGAACACGCTGACATGTTCACATGGAAAAATTACTAAGATATGGAAGAAACAAGTCACTTTTGAGAGTGATATACCATATTTACAATGCATTATAAATGGGTAGTATGCGGATGGGTAGTAAGTGCAGCTGGGTAGAGCATGGTGCTCTAGTTTCCTTTAATATCAAGTCCTACATGTATTTCCAACATGCATTGGAGCTTTAAGGTTTTTGTTATTTTTTGCTAGAGATGTGCAATGTAAATTCTGATTCCCTGCAAGAAAAGTGTGACACGGCCTTAGAATTCACATATTTGAGCACAGCTTTGCCATAAGGAGGATTGTGATGGGAGAACGGGGGGTTCCCCCCCCAAAAGAAAAAAGAAAATACATGCTAAATGCTAATTAACTAAATCACCTGTGCAGTATTATGGAAATCCTCAGTATACTACAGTGGGGAAAAAAAGTATTTAGTCAGCCACCAATTGTGCAAGTTCTCCCACTTAAAAAAATGAGAGATGCCTGTAATTGACATCATAGGTAGACCTCAACTACTGTATGAGAGACAAACTGAGAAAACAAATCCAGAAAATCACATTGTCGCATTGTCACATTTGGTCAATAAAAAAAGTTCATCTCAGTACTTTGTTATATATCCTTTGTTGGCAATGACAGAGGTCAAACGTTTTCTGTAAGTTTTCACAAGGTTGGCACACACTGTTGCTGGTATGTTGGCCCATTCCTCCATGTAGATCTCCTCTAGAGCAGTGATGTTTTAGGGATGTCGCTGGGCAACACGGACTTTCAACTCCCTCCAAAGGTTTTCTATGGGGTTGAGATCTGGAGACTGGCTAGGCCACTCCAGGACCTTGAAATGCTTCTTATGAAGCCACTCCTTCATTGCCCTTGCGGTGTTCTTTGGATCATTGTCATGCTAAAAGACCCAGCCACGTTTCATCTTCAATGCCCTTGCTGATGGAAGGAGATTTGCACTCAAAATCTCATGATACATGGCCCCATTCATTGTTTCATGTACACGGATCAGTCGTCCTGGTCCCTTTGCAGAGAAACAGCCCCAAAGCATGATGTTGCCACCCCCATGCTTCACAGTAGGTATGGTGTTCTTTGGATGCAACTCAGCATTCACTCTCCTCCAAACACGACAAGTTGTGTTTCTACCAAACAGTTCTACTTTGGTTTCATCTGACCATATGACATTCTCCCAATACTCTTCTGGAACATCCAAATGCTCTCCAGCAAACTTCAGACGGGCACGGATATGTACTGGCTTAAGCTGGGGGACACGTCTGGCACTGCAGGATCTGAGTCCGTTGGCGTAGTGTGTTACTGACGGTAGCCTTTGTAACGTTGGTCCCAGCTTTCTGCAGGTCATTCAGTAGGTCCCCCTGTGTGGTTCTGGGATTTTTACTCACAGTTCTTGTGATTATTTTGACCCCACGGGGTGAGATCTTGCGTGGAGCCCCTGATCGAGGAAGATTATCAGTGGTCTTGTATGTCTTCCATTTTCTAATTATTGCTCCCACAGTTGATTTCTTCACACCAAGCTGCTTGCCTACTGCAGATTCAGTCTTCCCAGCCTGGTGCAGGTCTACAATTGTGTTTCTGGTGTCCTTCGACAGCTCTTTGGTCTTCACCATAGTGAAGTTTGGAGTGTGACTGTTTGAGGTTGTGGACAGGTGTCTTTTATACTGAGAACACATTCAAACAGGTGCCATTACTACAGGTAATGAGTGGAGAAGCCTCTTAAAGAAGAAGTTACAGGTCTGTGAGAGCCAGAAATCTTGCTTGTTTGTAGGTGACCAAATACTTATTTTCCACCATAATTTGCAAATAAATTCTTTAAAAATCAGACAATGTGATTTTCTGGATTTGTTTTCTCATTTTGTCTCTCATAGTTGAGGTCTACCTATGATGTCAATTACAGGCCTCTCTCATCTTTTTAAGTGGGAGAACTTGCACAATTGGTGGCTGACTAAATACTTTTTTCCCCACTGTACATGACCTTTTTCATAAGGTTCCCTGGATATGAGAAACATTGTCCTAGTTTAAAAGGCTGTCCCATCCCTTGGAAAAGGCATTCCTTCTTTAACAGTTTAACACAATTTTGGCAATCAATATAGGGTTCCAGTTAGTCTGGAGGCTATGCAGGATTTTGATATCGATGGCCAATCCTCAGGATAGGTCATCAGTATCAGATTGGAGAGGATCTGACTCCCGACACCTTCACCGATCAGCTGTATGAAGAAGCCACTGAGCTCACCAGAGCTCCAGTAAGCACTTTGGTCTCCTCACAACTTACCATCACAGTGCCAGAACTTATATAGCAGCTGTGCTTGGCATTTCAGTTCAGGTCCATTCACTTGAATGGGACTGAGCTGTGTATAGGCCATGTGACCCATGTACAGTGATGTTACTGGGCTAGGAATAGGTTGAAGCACTCACGGAATAGCTGTCGGACGAATGATCATTTGGCTGACAGCAATCTCTACCAACTACATTGTGACTACCCCACACACATATACGTTTAGTTTGGCCAAATGTGTATGTGTATTCAAAGGTGAGTGGAGAGAAGGCTGATGCCAGACATTTCTGGCGGTGGCTTATGTAGTGAAAGAGCAAAGGGATTGGGGAGAGTCAGGAGCTTCCTGTATACAGTAGACTGTTGGCTGAACGGTATGTATGGGGGCCTTGAGTTCCTGTATTATCACATACATTTTCATCTTAGTGATCTTAAGGGTGTTGTTAGTGCACCCATAAGATCAGTGGCAGGATTGGGGCTATATACAGCCCTGTTCTTCCCACAACTGCTGGGATTAGAGAGAACTCCAATCCCAGCAGATAAATCCCTTAGATGGTGTTAGTAGTAAGGAGCGTGGAATCTAAGGGTATGGCCACACAGGTTGGAATATGTGGTCGAATTGTACCTTTTTTGTTTGGCAATTTTTAAGGTTCAACAATATTGAGAAGGTAATGGTGCAGTAAGTCCTGACAACAGATTGTCAACAGAAAAAAAAGTTTCAGAAAGAATTCAAATAAAGAAAAATGGAGGTTAGGCTTAGGCTAAAAGAAAGAGTAAGAAACGTTTATAAAATATGGATCAGAATGGAGAAGCTATCCAACAACAAAAAAAGAATATATAAAAAGGTATGCTTGAAATAGAATCTCATGATCGTTGTCCATATGTTCTTGTCATCATGCAGACCAGAGTACCTGGAATATTGGCTGACTGGGTCTGTCTGCAGAAGGTATTGTGTGTCATTATATCTATACCCATGTATACTGTAATATGACATACTAAATGTTTGTAGTTCACGTCATGATACTCATGAAGCCACAATACATTTCCTTGATTTCAAATCACACTCTATAAGCATGTGACTTAAGGATGTTAATACTATGATGAGTCATTTAATTAACTATCTTAGAAATATAATTATAAGTATAAATAGGAGTGTTCGTGTTTAGCAGGGAAAGTTCCAGAATTTACTAATCAAACAGTATCGCACAGGGTTGGTACATTACGATACTATATGATTTAAGGCTACTTCAATACTAAACCTTACTATTTTACATGTTTCCCCAAGGTGCATACACTTTGTAACTTTGTCAGCTTATATTTGTTTATCGGTGCTATACCACACTCTATGTCAGGGATCACCAACCTCTGTAGTTTCACCACGGCGGGAGTGCTGGGGGTTGCTGATCCCTGCTCTATGTATAGGTTGTAAGAGCTTAGGGACATAATAATTCTTTTCTTTTTCCATCAAGTTACTCTGCTTCTTCCACCTCTGTCTGTTTCTTACCTCCCAGTTTCATAAACGAGAATGTCCACTTATGACTAATGACCATACTACATTACATTTAACATAAGATAGTCAAGGAAGGAAACTACCTCATACCAGCCTAACCAGAGACTCCTCCAAAATAAAGACACACCCATCGTACTTTTGGAGGAGTGCCTGGTTTAGCTGTTAGAGGCAGTTTTCTTCCTTCCGTAAAAGATCTAATTTGCATACTTTTTTTTCTAATAGAATATTGCCTGTAAGTAAATCAAATATGAGGGGCTTAGCAAATATATTTGATCAAAAATATCTGTACCCATCCAACACAGCAAGGTGACTTCAATATGGACGGGAACATAAAATCTATTTTTACAGATGACACTAAAGAGGACAGTACACTGCTACAGATGGATCTGGATAGATTGGAGGGTTGGGCAGAGAAGTGGCAGATGAGGTTTAACACTGAAAAATATAAGGTTATGCATATGGGAAGGAATAATGCAAGTCACCAGTACATACTAAATGGTAAAACATTGGGTAACACTGACATGGAAAAGGACTTAGGAATTTTAGTGAAGAGCAATCCTAAAGGTCCATTCACACGTCCGCAAGTTTTTAGAAAAGGTGTAATAATAATTTGTGATTATACTGTGGCAACAAGGGATGTTTTGTCAAAGACTGTCATGTATTTGTTTCCAGGAGGAACATATGTAGGTGGAAAGTCTCAAGCTCATTAAAGCTGAATGAAAATGCAGGTGTGATAATAATTTGTGACTATACTGTGACAAAAAGGGACATGTTGTCAAAGACTGTCCAGGAAACTTAGGTGCCTGAGGCAATTAGGAGAGGCAACCTTCTGTAAAAGTACTTTGTCTCACAAGGTCACTAGAACCAACACTTTGGCTTTTTCTGGGACTCATTTCACTGTTCAAGCTTTTCTAAATGTAAGACCAGCTGGTAATATACAATTACTCGGTCTCCCAGTAAGCGATTCTTGTAACTCAACTGGAGAAGCCATTCTCTATTGTCTCAGTTACTGAAAGTCTTGCCTGTGAGTAATCTGTTCTGCCATTGTTCCTTAGACTCTGCTGGTGTGGGTGCTCCACTGTGAACAATCAGCTGAATGTATTTATACCTTTCAGTTAGTTACATAGTTATTACTGTTGAAAAAAGACATAAGCCCATCAAGTTTAACGAAGGGACAGGTGGGGACGCGAATCACAGAAAGGAAGTGTGGTTTAACACTGACAAGTTCACGCACATGGGAAGGAAAATACATGTCACCAGTACATACTAAATGGAAGAACACTGTGAAACACTGACATGGAAAAGGAATTTTAGTGAACCGCAAACCTAAGGGTCCATTCACATGTCTGCAAGTTTTTTGCGGTCCCCAAATTGCTGATCCGCAAAAGACAAACACCGGCCATGTGCATTTTGTGGACCGCACATGGCTGGCACTATGATAGAAATGCCTATTCTTGTCTGTTGCAGTGGACAGGAATAGGACATGCTCTATTTTAGGGCCACTGACAGCACACTGTGTGCTGTCTGCATCTATTGAAATTAATGTGTCCTCACCCGTTCCACAATTTTGTGGACCCATTTATGTGGACGTGTGAATGGACCCTAACTGTAGAAACCAGTGTCAGGCAGTTGCTGCCAATGCCAATAAGTAGGTGTGGACTGGGAACTTAAAGTGGCCCTAAAAAAATAAATAAATAAATAAGTGTCCCCATTTTGTAGGCAGGTCCAAATTAACAGAAGGATGGGCAACACAAGTAGGTGGGTCAACAATACCACAGTGCAAAGTACCATCCCAGCAGAACCAAATAACAGTGTAACAATATACTGGCCCAAAATCTGTCCCTCTGTGGTGGCCATCAATAGCTACCATCTTCTGTCCTGCTCCTCCAGTTGTCTATGGAGCAGGGGGCTTAGGAGGTGAGGTGTGGGCCACATCAGTTGAATTCAGGAGGGCATGAGCGGTCGCTGGCTGGGTACAAGACTACCTGATTCTCACAGCATTAATTACTGTTGAAAGCTCATTATGTACCCGGTCAGTGGCAGACAGGAGATTTCCCTGTAGGGTCTATAGCCAATCTGCTCCTGCAAATAAGATTATGGGTTGCATCAAAAGGGGCATACTTGCACGTGATGAGAACATAGTCCTGCCACTTTACAAATCAATAGTTAGACCACACATCAAGTATTGTGTCTAGTTCTGTGCTCCCGTGAACAAGACAGACATAGCAGAGCTGGAAAGGGTGGACTACAGTACCCAGAAAGATTATCAAAATTAGGGTTATTCACTTTAGAAAAAAGACGACTCAGGGGAGATCTAATAACTATGTATAAATATATCAGGGGTCAGTACAGAGATTTCTCCCATCACCTATTTATCCCCAGGACTGTGACTGTAATGGGGGACATCCTCTGCGTCTGGAGGAAAGAAGGTTTCTAAACAAATATAGAAGAGGATTCTTTACTGTAAGAGCAGTGAGACTATGAAACTCTCTGCCTGAGGAGATGGTGATGGTAAGTTCACAAGGCGCCTGGATGTATTTCTGGAGTGTAATAATATCACAGGTTATAGTTATTAGATTTCTGGAGAAGGGTTGTTGATCCAGGGAGTTATTCTGATTGCCCAATTGGAATCGGGAAAGATTTTTTCCCCCCTAAAATGAGGAAAATTGGTTTCCACCTCATGAGTTTGTTTTTTTTGCCATGCCTCCAAGTACATGCTGCAAACTCAAAAAGCAGAAACAGAATCAGTCAGTACATCGAGGAAGGTAAAAAGAATACACCAATACACATACCGTACTCATAATTACAGGGGAAGGCATAGCTGCATTCTATAAACTTAAAGTATATAATCAATATATGAACTAATACCACATCTAATATACAATCAAAGGTGCTTAGCAAACATATTTTGATCAAAACATATCTGTGTCCATCCACCACAGCAAGGTGACATCAATCCAGCTGGAAACCAAACGCTAAAACTACCTCTGAATGCAAGGAGAGTGGAAAACACTGTGACTGCCACAATTGTTACCACGTCCTTTCAATGAGAAATAGTATTTCTCCTATAGAAGGCTCTTCCAAGCTACTGCCTGTTAATGTGTCTTCATGGCTGGCATCCCAAGCATCCCTCCTGCTCGGGGCCTCTGGGCTCGGCTTCCTTAGCTCCACCACAATTGTGTTCCAATGCACTAGTTCCCCAACCAATGTTTATCTTACATAGACTTCATAAGGTCCTTTCCTCACCTTCCTATGCCTGAACAACAATGTCTTCAGTTCACCAGCTGTGACCTCTACTACATATGACTACCACTACTTCTTTTATCTACCGATTTTGTTTTATGTTCTTCTGCAATCTACTCGGTTTTATGTCAGCAGTTGCTAATAGCAGCTACTTCTGGTGTGTTCACCTAGGGACTCTCTGCAGCAAAGTCCAGATGCTTGTAGAGGGGTTTAAGAGTGAATGCCATGGAACCTCTTACATTCCTCTCCTGGACTTTAAACCCCAAAACATGCAGGGGTTCAATAACCAGTGCAATATCCACTTTGAGGTTTAGACAAATTTGTTCTCTTCTGATCATGCTAAAATGGCGCACGTCTCTTTACAGTCTGGCCTGGGCATCATCATTCGGAACCGAATTATTCAGTGAGGTCCAGTCTGCAACGGTTCTTGGTCTCTTTCAGGACAGTGTTTGAAGAACCCAAGGAACATAGGGCTATATGTCAACCAGTTCTACTTCCTGCCTTGGAGTCGAATTGAATTAATAAAACACATGTGAAGACTTAAAGGAAGGCCTAGCTAGGTTTATAAATGATGAATTGGCCAATCATGACCTGCCAGCCTCTCTGGATGACCTTGTCTCTATTTCTATTTCCATTTGCAATGGTATCAGATTCAGGGAGAGGCAGCAGCAGTCAGATTGTATTTGATGGGTGCTTAGCTAGTAGCTACCTTCCAAAGACCCCTACCAGCCCATGTATTTGTTTCCAGGAAGAACATATGTAGGTGGAAAGTCTCAAGCTCACTAAAGCTGAATGAAAATGCAGGTTAAATAACAATTTGTGATTATACTGTGGCAACAAGGGACATTTTGTCAGAGACTGTCCAGGAAACTTAGGTGCCTGAGGCAAGTAGGAGAGGCAACCTTCTGTAAAAGTACTTTGTCTCACAAGGTCACTAGAACCAACACTTTGGCTTTTTCTGGAACGCATTTCACTGTTCAAGCTTTTCTAAATGTAAGACCAGCTGGTAATATCATACAATTACTTGGTCTCCCAGTAAGCGATTCTTGTAACTCAACTGGAGAAGCTATTCTCTATTGTCTCAGTTACTGAAAGTCTTACCTGAAATCATCTGTTCTGCCATTGTTCCTTAGACTCTGCTGGTGTGGGTGCTCCACTGTGAACAAACAGCTGAATGTATTTATACCTCTTAGTTAGTTACATAGTTAATACTGTTGAAAAAAGACATAAATCAGATTTCTACATTTTCATAAGCATTAAAGAGGTTATGCAAATTATAAAACATTTCCCCCAATGCCCGAGCCATTCATATAGATTACACTTACCCTGCTCCCCGGCATATAGTTATAGTTTGGATAACCCCTTTAATGTAATTCACTTTTAAGAATTTATCTAAGCTAAAGGCTCATGGGCCCTGGTGCAGGAGTTCAGCTTGGGCCCCCCTTCCCTTAGTGCTCTGTGTGTTTTCTTATGCGGCACAAGGGTCTTTGGGCCCCCTCAGGCTCCTGGGCCCGGAAGAGACTGCTACCTCTGCACCCCCTATAGCTACGCCCCTGCTGCCGGGTCTCTCATAGACCCGATCAGCCCTGCACTGAGGCTGTACAGCATAGTATTATGCTGTACAGCCTCTCTGGGGATGTATTTTCCCTGTAACTGGGGCTACTATGTCAGCCCCAGTTACAGGAGAAATCAAGTGTAAAAAATAAATAAATAAGTGAAGTTAAATGTCCCCCTGGGGTCTTGTATGACCTTATGGGGGGCACAAAGTGTAAAATAAATGTAAAATAAAAAAAATAAATAAATAAAATAGATTATTATATAAAAAAAGATAAAAAAATCGCATATAAAAAAAAATAATTTTCCCCAAATATGTCATTAAAAAAATGTTACAAATAAAAATAAATAAATAAAATAGACATATTTGGTATCACCATGTCCGAAACGACCGGCTCTATAAAAATATCACATGATCTACCCCATCAAGTGAACTGCGTAAAAAAAAATCTAATAAAAATTATGCCAAAACAGCTTTTTTTTTGTCACCTCACCTACCAAAAAACATAATATCAAACAATCAAAAAGTCGTATGCATCCCAAAATGATAGCAATAAAAACGTCACCTCATCCCGCAAAAAATGAGCCCCCACACAAGATCATAGCCCGAAAAATGAAAAAAAAATGGCTCTTAAAATATTGCAACACAAAAACATGATTTTTTTTCTAAAAATGCTCTTATTGTGTAAAACGTAAAAAAAATAAATTAAAAATAGACATATTTGGTATCGTTGCATCCGTAACAACTGACTCTACAAAAATATCACATGATCTACCCCATCAAGTGAACGGTGTAAAAAAAAAATAGAAAAATGCCCCTAAACTGCTTTTTTTTTTTTGTTAACCTCCCAAAAATTAGATTAAAAAGTGATCAGAAAGGCGGATGTACCCCAAAATGGTACCAATAAAAAGCACAGCTTGTCCCGCAAAAAATAAGACCTCACACAGCTCAGTCCACAAAAAAATTAAAAAGTTATCACTCTTACAAACCATGACAAAAAATTCCATGTTAGAAAATGCAGATGCTGCTCCTCCCCTTCTGAGCCCTGGCGTATACCCAAATAACAGTTTACGACCACATGTGGGGTGTTTCTGCAAACTGCAGAATCGGGGTAATAAATATTGAGTTTTGTTTTGTTGTTAACCTTTGATGTGTTACAGGAAAAAAATGATTAAAATGGAAAATCTGCAAAAAAAGTGAAATTTTGAAATTTCACATCTATTTTGCTTTAATTCCTGTGGAATACTTAAAGGATTAACAACATTTCTAAAACCAGTTTTGAATAGTTTGAGGGGTGTAGTTTCTAAATTGGGGTAATTTATGGGTGGTTTTTATTATGTAAGCCTCACAAACTGACTTCAGAACTGAACTGGTCCTTAAAAAGTTGATTTTGCAAATTTGGAAAAATTGCGTCTAAAATTCTAAACCTTCTACTGTCCTAAAAAAATAAAATGACACTACCAAAATGATGCCAACATAAAGTAGACATATGGGGAATGTAAATTAAAAAGGATTTTATGGGGTATCACTATCTGTCTTAAAAGCAGAGAGATTCAAATTTAGAAAACAGTGAATTTTTTCAAATTTTCGTTAACTTTTGGATTGTTTAATAAATAAAATTAAAACTTATCGACTCAAATTTACTATTAACTTGAAGTACAATGTGTCACAAGAAAACAATCTCAGAATCGCTTGGATAAGTAAAAGCGTTCCAAAGTTATTACCACATGAAGTCACACATGTCAGATTTGCAAAATTAGGCCTGGTCAGGGGGTAAATGGCCCGGATGGGAAGTGGTTAAAGAGGCTCTGTCACTACCTCCTAACCTATGTATTAAAATACATAGGTGGGTAGTGGCCTCACAATGAATTAAAATCATACCTGTAATTCCCTTGTAGATGCAGCGGTTGATGTATAATTTGAAGTTTAAAAAGTATGCAAATGAGCCTTCGGAGCACCGGAGGGCGGGCTTTTCCCTTCTGAGCACCGTATCTTCACCGCCCTCCTGGGTCCTAGGCACGCCCTCCAGTGTTTAGAAACTCCCCTATCCTTTATGATTGACAGCGCTAGACCGTTCGACGCATCTGAACGATGTCCCAGGCATGCGCAGTAGCGCTTGCAGTGCCGAACACTGCAAGCGCTTGGATTCAACTGCGCACGCGTCGTCATGATACATCTGGCATTCTGCACGGGTGAAGGATGCACGCTCCTCGGGCTTAAGAAGAATAAAAAAAAGATACTAGAGGTGATCACACCATAAAGGCCGAGAACAGATAACCCGAAAAGGGTTAGGTGCCAAGGCCGCTGTTCGCTGAAGCTGAACACTTCTCTAAACACTTTTAGGGTGGTCAAATTCTTTTTCAATTAATTCGATGCGTCAATCAGTAGTTGCGGAGTTGGTGTGAAATAGCAGCCTGATTTCACACTTCAGTTATTTGATCGGTTATTACTATCATTTTTTGCGAGCCAAAAACAGTAGTGAAGCCTACTCAGAGATAAGGTGTAATGGGAAGATCTGCACCTGTTCTGTGTTTTTGACCCAAACCTGGTTTGATACTGCACATTTTAGGGTGTTCAAATTATTTTACACTTAATTCAATGCGTCAATCAGTAGTTGAGGAGTTGGTGTGAAATTTTGGCCTGATACTATTGCTCTTTTACCCCTGCAGTTAATGTTACGGTACAGTATGTCTTCTCTTCTCACAATGCTTTGAATCTGTCATCACCCTCTACTTTTTTAGGGCAAAATCCACAAACAAACCCATACACCCTGCGGGAGCATACTCACACTCAACGCAAATAAGTGAGACTATTGGAGCTGAGCAACATCAATCATTATTTTGAACCTACAGTGCCTTGCGAAAGTATTCGGCCCCCTGGAACTTTTCAACCTTTTGACATATTTCAGGCTTCAAACAAAAAGATATAACATTTTAAATTTTTGGTGAAGAATCAACAACAAGTGGGTCACAATTGTGAAGTGGAACAAAATTTATTGGATCATTTAAACTTTTTTTGTAATAATAAAACTGAAAAGTGGGGCGTGCAAAATTATTCGGCCCATTTATTTTCAGTTCAGAAAACTCACTCCAGAAGTTCATTGAGGATCTCTGAAGGATACAATGTTGTCCTAAATGACTGATGAAGATAAATAGAATCCACCTGTGTGTAATCAAGTCTCCGTATAAATGCACCTGCTCTGTGATAGTCTCAGGGTTCTGTTTAAAGCGCAGCCAAACATGTGGAAGAAAGTGCTCTGGTCAGATGAAACCAAAATCCAACTTTTTGGAAACAATGCAAAACGATTTGTTTAGCGTAAAAGCAACACAGCTCATCACCCTGAACACACCATCCCCACTGTCAAACATGGTGGTGGCAGCATCATGGTTTGGGCCTGCTTTTCATTAGCAGGGACAGGGAAGATTGTTAAAATTGATGGGAAGATGGAAGGAGCCAAATACAGGACCATTCTGGATGAAAACCTGTTGGAGTCTGCAAAAGACCTGAGACTAGGACGGAGATGTATCTTCCAACAAGACAATGATCCCAAACATAAAGCAAAATCTACAATGGAATGGTTCAAAAATAAACGTATCCAGATCTTAGAATGGCCAAGTCAAAGTCCAGACCTGAATCCAATTGAGAATATGTGGAAAGAGCTGAAAACTGCTGTTCACAAACGCTCTCCATCCAACCTCAAAGAGCCCGAGCTGTTTTACAAGGAAGAATGGGCAAGAATTTCAGTCTCTAGATGTGCAAAACTGATAGAGACATACCCCAAGCGACTTGCAGCTGTAATCGCAGCAAAAGGAGGCGCAACAAAGTATTAATGCAAGGGGGCCGAATAATTTTGCTTTTTCAGTTTTATTATTACAAAAAAAGTTTAAATGATCCAATAAATTGCGTTCCACTTCACAATTGTGACCCACTTGTTGATTCTTCCCCAAAAATTTAAAATGTTATATCTTTTTGTTTGAAGTCTGAAATGGGGGCCGAATACTTTCGCAAGGCACTGTATCTGGTACTAGTTTGGCGGATTCTGAGCTAAAAATACTATTGAAGGGTTTATCCTATGTACCTACAACTAGGTTCAATGTTTTTGATTGGATTAAAGATATACATTTATTTATTAGAAAAGTATGCTGGCATGAAATATTTACTCAAACAAATCGTAAAAAAAATGCCTAGAATTAGACGATCTACAGGGTGTTGAGGACTTGGCCCAGCTTATTGATGAAAATGAAAAAGAGAGGGGAAAAGGACCTTTTACTACTCTGAGGAATAAGAGTAGAAAAATACCACCTAAGGGGTCTGATCATCATATTGAATTATTTTTAAATTCGGTTATTAGGGATCTTGAACATTTGGAGCAGTATGCCCATACTACAGAACAATTTAAAAATTATTCTACCAGTGAGATGACGGCCCTAAAAAATCTAAGCACGAGAAAGGATCTAATTATTAAATTATCGAATACCGCCCAGTATAAACAGATGTGTTTAGCCCTCCTCTCTGATAAAAACAATTATGAGATTTTAGCACAGGATCCGACTACACAGTATCAAACACAATTATCTATACTCCTAAATGGGGCCCTCAATAATTATTGGATAGATCAGAATGAAATTGATTTTCTTCTTCCCCAACACCCTAAGATTGCGACATTCTATGGACTGCCTAAAGTCCATAAAAGACTACATCCACTTAAAGGGAGACCAATAGTCTCTGGTGTGGGAAATTTAACTCAAAATGCTGGTATCTATAATGATAAGATCTTACGTCCTTTTGTTTTATCTCTCACCTCATATGTACGTGACACCATGGATTTACTAAAAAAAATTGGATGGCATAGTGGTTGATTTCGACGTGTGGCTGTCCTCAATTGATGTGGAAGCCCTCTATACTTCTATCCCACACAAGATGGGCCTGAAGGTCACCAAATATTTTCTGGATACCAGGAACAATCATTTTCAGGGCCATAACAGATTTGTACTTTGATTATTAGATTTTATCTTGACCCACAACTACTTTGTTTTTGATCATAAGTACTACCACCAGCTCAGGGGCACCGCTATGGGGAGACCCTATGCAAATTTTCTACTGGGCTTGTGGGAGGACACAATTGTGTTCTCTGACTGCTATACTAATTGGTTCTCACATATCTTGTTAGGCCTCTTTCACACTAGCGTTAGCACGGATCTGGCACCTAAAGGGTGCCAACGGATCCGTGCTAACGCTATACATGTGTGGAGCCGGAGCAGCGCTCCGGCCCCACACATGACACACATTGAAACAAGACACATACATACATACTCACATACTCCAGGGATGCCGGCAGAACGTCTTCACGCGCCTCCTGCGCGCAGTGATGACGATTCCCCACAGCGCCCTCTGCTGGGCGCAGTGGGGAAACGTCATAGCTGCGCGCAGGAGGCGCGTGAAGACATGCTGCCGGCATCCCTGGAGTATGAGTATGTATGTATGTATGTATGTATGTCTGTCTGTCTGTATGTTTGTATGTATGTAGCCGGATCCAGAATGACCCCCCATTGCAAATCAATGGAGGACAGATCCGGATTACTGGTGTGTCCACACCAAACGGATCCGTCCCCATTGACTTGCATTGGGGGTCATTCCGGATCCGTCTTGGTGCGGATGCCTGGACCGGAGAGCAAACCGCTGCATGCTGCGGTTTGTTCTCCGGTCTGAAGACGGAACGGAATGCTTTCAGGAGCATTCCGTTGTCTTCAGTTCAGTTTTGTCCCCATTGACAATGAATGGGGACAAAACTGAAGCGTTTTTTTCCGGTATTGAGCCCCTATAACGGAACTCAATACCGGAATTTAAAAACGCTAGTGTGAAAGTAGCCTTATGGGTAAGATATATTGATGACATTCTGATACTGTGGTCAGGGGAGAAACGTGACTTTGAATTGTTTGTTGATGCACTCAATAAGAACAAAATTGGGTTGTTCTTCACTCATGAGATACAACAAATTCTATTACTTTTCTAGACATTCGTCTATGGAAAAAAGACAATATGATTCAGACTTCGTTACATCGTAAGGAGACCTCTGCAAACAGTTTTTTACAATGGGGGAGTTATCATCCCACACCATTTAAGAAGGGCATCCCTAAAGGGCAGTTTCTTAGAATACGAAGAAACTGTACTAGGGATGAGGATTTTGAAAAAGAAGGTACTATTTTGTACCAGAGATTCCGTGACAAAGGCTACCCTAAAAAAATAACAAATGTGATAGGACCAAACTATTGACCCCTACAAGCAGAAAACAGAATGACCACACTATACAAATTATTGGGACTTATTACTCTATGTCCCAAGAAGTGAAAAACATACTTGGTAAATATTGGTCACTATTGAAAACTGATCCTGACATTTCAGATTGTATTCCGAATTGCCCTGTGATTACTTATAGACGTGGCCACAACCTAAGAGATACTTTAGTACATAGTCATTTTGAAACATCTAAAAAAGAGACTTGGTTGGCTAGTAGACTAAGGCCCCATTCAGACGGCCATAGTATTGCGGATCCGCATAAATGCAGATCTGCAATACCACGGATGCCGCCCAGCGTGTGTTCCGCAATTTGCTATCGCGGACAAGAATAGGACATGTTCTATAATTCATTGCGGAACATGTGAATAGAGCAGTATATATTCTGTAATATTGTGGAATAGATGCAGACCCATTCACACGGTCGTGTGACTGGGCCCTAACAGGAACTTTTTTCTGTGGTCATTGTAAAACTTGTCAATTTATCTGTAGAGGTACCCAATTTTTTTATTCTAGTGGACATAAGGTCTATTATGCCAGGGCGTTTGCAAATTGCAACACTGAAGGTGTAATATACCTTTGTAAATGCACATGTAATTTAATGTACGTTGGCAAAACTAGTCATGCATTCAAGAAACGGATCTTGGAACATGTGGGAGATGTAAGAAACAAACGTGATAAACCCATCTCCAGACATGTAACCACTAAACACAATGGAGATGTCAAAGTGCTATCTTTTATTTGTTATTTTTATTGAGACAATGAGGATTGGTATTAGAGGAGGTGACGTGGACTCCATTTTAGGGCAAAAAGAGGCTAGATGGATATATAGATTGAAGATTATTACCCCTTGCGGTCTTAATGAATATATAGATTTAGCATGTTTTACCCTCCGTCACATACAATAGGCCTGACAGGCACATCTCTTTTACTTTCATTTCTCCTTCCTCACCAGATTGTGAGGAAATCCCCTCCCTCCAGGTAGTCTCCTGTCTCTAGCAGCTCTGTGAAACATAGTCTCTTTTATTACATCCCTATGAAGGTCACTGATCACTTTTAGAGCACTGAAATTGCAAACATTAGATATTATAGGTATTTTTCTAGCCTGCGCCTGACAGTCACATTGTATGTGAACTCGTTAGAACCGATATTGTATGTGACGGAGGGTTTATCTAAATTATTTATACTATCTAGACTGAGCAATCTTGATACCTGTTATATCGGGAGGACTTTGTATGATGCCTAATGTAAGTAATTGGCGTCATTAATACAGTATATACACATGAGATGAGGGTAGTAACCTCCCTCACCGTTAGCTCCTCCCTATTTCCCATGCTCAATGAGTTGATATGAAGTCTGACTAATTTTATTATTGTAATATATGGTTAGGTCAGATTTGGTGTTAATATGTGCCTTAATTACCTGTTTTGATTCTTTCAAATATACTTAGAATGGTCAGAGTCTTGTATCCTCAGTATAAGTGAATGATTGTGATCTACTTCCGGTTTTTGTGTTCCACCATGTATTCCACCGTCGATTTCCGGTCACGTGACTTCTGGTTTCGGCCGCGCTTGTATTTAAAGAACACTGGAATCATGCTGCATTATGGACAGTGACCTGCTTCCATCAATGGCCACCACTGCACCACCCTACCTTGCTGAGCCAGACTGACATCATCTTCACCCTCATCTACAGCTTTGTTAACTGCAGCACTATTTGGGGAAGTATTTTGTGATCATTATAATTTCTGTTATATACTTGGTTGTACTCTCACTGCTTCAACAGTGCTTTCTGCAGTATGATTGGGGAGGTAGATTGTTTCCTCCCCTAAGTCTATTGTTTGATTCACCAATATTTGCCACTACTGTTTGTTGATAAATAATTCCTATAGGGTGTTTCTTAGTGCTAATTGTTAACTGATTCTGGTCATTCTGATTCACACATATATCCGTTTGGTGGTGGTTTTTCTGTGATTGTACTGTTTTGCCTCATGTTATCATACTATTTGGGCACTTGTGAATTTAAATTCACATATATAATACCCCATTTTATTCATTCTAAGATCACTAATATTACTATTTACAAAAATCTTTTTTTTTTTTGTTATATGTGGTCCCCTGATGAACTGACCCCAGTGAACGGTTCAGAGAAACGCGTCGGGTCAAAGTTTGCATTCTTGGGACATATGGTATGTGCTCCCCCGATTTCCATCAGTGATCGTCATCTTGACACAGTGGATATATCTTGGGGAACACATATGGATTACGTGCAGATGTATTATTTACAGTAAATTTATTATTTTCTGGTACACATCTGACTACTGACATTATTTATGACGACAGTCTTAGGTCTCTTCTATGCGTGGTGGTATCTATCCCCTGTCAGGGACAGACAGGGTTAAGTAGGAGGTTCCTGACATGGGATCACCCCTATCGGGGCGGCCATTCTGTTTTTGACAGGCAGGGCCTATAGTTTAATAGGGTATTTGAGAGGGAGAGTAATTATATATTTTCTTGTCCCACCTTGCCTTATCAGCTCTAGCATACCAGCACAATTTGGGTGGTTTTTAACAATCATCAGTAAAGGTTACGTTTTACACTGGTGAAGGTACTCTGTGACAAATCTTTAGTATAGTATGTCCGACAGACAGGTGAGGAGGAGAGATCCGCTGCTTCCTCTGGTAGGCGGGCAAGTAGTGAAGATGATAGTCGCGTTGGAGCTGGTGTTGCGAGTGGTCAGGCATGTGGCCCTGAAACTGGTGAGGGTGACATCAGTGACGTGCAGATAGTGGCGGACGATGAAGTGGCCAATCACGCGTGGGAGGGTGACAGCTTGCGTGTGAGACAGTGGCTCTGCCAGCAGGGTGGTAGCATGGCCGTGAGTTAGCAGGGTGACAGCAGTGTGAGATCTGTAGCCAAACGTGCTCAGGGTAGACCGCCTGCTACGCAGGAGCCTCCCTGTCCGGAAAGAAGTAGCGGTGCACGGGTTCTCAGCAGCGGTAGCAGGCATTGGTGGGGGAAAATTGCCATACTTGGCGGTGTGGGAATTTTTTATTAAGCTGAGGACATTCAGCATGGCCCACTCTGTGACTGGGCCACTGTGTTGGCGACTCATGTGATTCCCACCTTCACCACCCTGTGACTGGGCCACTGTGTTGGCGACTCATGTGATTCCCACCTTCACTACTCTGTGACTGGGCCACTGTGTTGACGACTCATGTGATTCCCCATGCGATTCCCCCCCTCACCACTCTGTGACTGGGCAACTGTGTTGATAACTCATGTGATTCCTCATGCGATTCCCACCCTCACCACTCTGTGACTGGGCAACTGTGTTGATAACTCATGTGATTCCTCATGCGATTCCCATCCTCGCCGCTCTGTGACTGGGCCACTGTGTTGATAACTCATGTGATTCCCCATGCGATTCCCCCCCTCACCACTCTGTGACTGGGCAACTGTGTTGATAACTCATGTGATTCCTCATGCGATTCCCATCCTCACCGCTCTGTGACTGGGCCACTGTGTTGATAACTCATGTGATTCTTCATACGATTCCCACCCTCACCCTTCTGTGACTGGGCCACTGTGTTGATGACTCAGGTGATTCCTCATGCGATTCCCATGCGATTCCCCCCCCTCACCACTCTGTGACTGGGCAACTGTGTTGATAACTCATGTGATTCCTCATGCGATTCCCATCCTCACCGCTCTGTGACTGGGCCACTGTGTTGATAACTCATGTGATTCTTCATACGATTCCCACCCTCACCCTTCTGTGACTGGGCCACTGTGTTGATGGACTCAGGTGATTCCTCATGCGATTCCCACCCTCACCCTTCTGTGACTGGGCCACTGTGTTGACGACTCATGTGATTCCCCATGCGATTCCCCCCCCTCACCACTCTGTGACTGGGCAACTGTGTTGATAACTCATGTGATTCCTCATGCGATTCCCATCCTCACCCTTCTGTGACTGGGCCACTGTGTTGACGACTCATGTGATTCCCCATGCGATTCCCCCCCCTCACCACTCTGTGACTGGGCAACTGTGTTGATAACTCATGTGATTCCTCATGCGATTCCCATCCTCACCGCTCTGTGACTGGGCCACTGTGTTGATAACTCATGTGATTCTTCATACTATTCCCACCCTCACCCTTCTGTGACTGGGCCACTGTGTTGATGACTCAGGTGATTCCTCATGCGATTCCCATGCGATTCCCCCCCCTCACCACTCTGTGACTGGGCAACTGTGTTGATAACTCATGTGATTCCTCATGCGATTCCCACCCTCACCCTTCTGTGACTGGGCCACTGTGTTGATGACTCAGGTGATTCCTCATGCGATTCCCACCCTCACCCTTCTGTGACTGGGCCACTGTGTTGATGACTCAGGTGATTCCTCATGCGATTCCCACCCTCACCCTTCTGTGACTGGGCCACTGTGTTGATAACTCATGTGATTCTTCATACGATTCCCACCCTCACCCTTCTGTGACTGGGCCACTGTGTTGATGACTCAGGTGATTCCTCATGCGATTCCCACCCTCACCCTTCTGTGACTGGGCCACTGTGTTGATGACTCAGGTGATTCCTCATGCGATTCCCACCCTCACCCTTCTGTGACTGGGCCACTGTGTTGATAACTCATGTGATTCTTCATACGATTCCCACCCTCACCCTTCTGTGACTGGGCCACTGTGTTGATAACTCATGTGATTCCTCATGCGATTCCCACCCTCACCCTTCTGTGACTGGGCCACTGTGTTGATAACTCATGTGATTCCTCATGCGATTCCCATCCTCACCGCTCTTTGACTGGGCCCACAAAGATTTTTTTCCCATTTTCCAATAATAGACATGGTAAATTAAATGGTTCCCTTAAAAAAATACAACTTAGGCCTCATGCACACGACCGTAGCAGGTTTGTGCCCAAGTTGTATCATGTAAAACAACCTATTGACTTGAATGGGTCCGCAATCTGGAAAATACGGTGTAGTGCGAAATGGAGGCGAATCTGAAGCCCGCAGAAGCACTACGGAGTGCTTCTGTGGGTTTTCTGTCCGTTCCTCCACACCACAAACAACTAGTGCATGCTTTATCCTGCAAAAAATAAGCCCTCATGGCTATATGAACGGAAAATTTAAAAAGTTATGGCTATTGGAATGTGGGGAGGAAAAAATGAAAATGCAAGACCAAACATGGGCCTGGCACTTAAGGGTTAAAGGGTAAAGTAAAATATAAAGAAAAAGAAAACATGACTAGCATTCTACATACAGTGGTTTCTGTATTCCCCAACACAACACACAACTTAACTGGTAAATAGAATGGCTAATGAACAGAGAAACTTAAAACCACAACCCATTCATTGTTTATACACACAGAAATTTTCATTTTTTAGAAAGTAAAAATTGATAGTGACTCAGGTTAGGATCAGGTTAAATAAAACAGTAATCTAACATATCTTGTCTGCAATTTTATAAATGTACGTGTGTATATATATATATATATATATATATATATATATATATATACACACACACATACAGAACAGACCAAAAGTTTGGACACACCTTCTCATTCAAAAGAGTTTTCTGTGTTTTCATGACTATGAAAATTGTAGATTCACACTGAAGGCATCAAAACTATGAATTAACACATGTGGAATTATATACTTAACAAAAAAGGGTGAAACAACTGAAAATATGTCTTATATTCTAGGTTCTTCAAAGTAGCTACCTTTTGCTTTGATTACTGCTTTGCACACTCTTGGCATTCTCTTGATGAGCTTCAAGAGGTAGTCACCTAAAATGGTTTTCACTTCACAGGTGTGCCCGGTCAGGTTTAACCAGTGGAATTTCTTGCCTTATAAATGGGGTTGGGACCATGAGTTGTGTTGGGCAGAAGTCAGGTGGATACACAGCTGATAGTCCCACTGAATAGACTGTTAGAATTTGTATTATGGCAAGTAAAAAGCAGTTAAGTAGAGAAAAACGAGTGGCCATCATTACTTTACGAAATTAAGGTCAGTCAGTCCAAAAAATTGGGAAAACTTTGAAAGTGTCCCCAAGTGCAGTCGCAAAAACCATCAATCGCTACAAAGAAACTGGCTCACATGAGGACCGCCCCAGGAAAGGAAGACCAAGAGTCACCTCTGCTGCGGAGGATAAGTTCTTCCGAGTCACCAGCAGCTCAGATTAGAGACCAGGTCAATGCCACACAGAGTTCTAGCAGCAGACACATCTCTACAACAACTGTTAAGAGGAGACTGTGTGCAGCAGGCCTTTATGGTAAAATAGCTGCTAGGAAACCACTGCTAAGGACATGCAACAAGCAGAGGAGACTTGTTTGGGCTAAAGAACACAAGGAATGGACATTAGACCAGTGGAAATCTGTGCTTTGGTCTGTTGAGTCCAAATTTGAGATCTTTGGTTCCAACCACCGTGTCTTTGTGCAACGCAGAAAAGGTGAACGGATGGACTCTACATGCCTGGTTCCCACCGTGAAGCATGGAGGAGGAGGTGTGATGGTGTGGGGGTGCTTTGCTGGTGACACTATTGGGGATTTATTCAAAATTGAAGGCATACTGAACAAGCAAGGCTACCACAGCATCTTGCAGCGGCATGCTATTCCATCCGGTTTGCGTTTAGTTGGACCATCATTTATTTATCAACAGGACAATGACCCCAAACACACCTCCAGGCTGAGTAAGGGCTATTTGAGCAAGAAGGAGAGTGATGGGGTGCTACGCCAGATGACCTGGCCTCCACAGTCACCAGACCTGAACCCAGTCGAGATGGTTTGGGGTGAGCTGGACCGCAGAGTGAAGGCAAAATGGCCAACAAGTGCTAAGCATCTCTGGGAACTCCTTCAATACTGTTGGAATACCATTTCAGGTGACTACCTCTTGAAGCTCATCAAGAGAATGCCAAGAGTGTGCAAAGCAGTAATCAAAGCAAAAGGTGGCTACTTTGAAGAACCTAGAATATAAGACATATTTTCAGTTGTTTCACACTTTTTTGTTAAGTATATAATTCCACATGTGTTAATTCATAGTTTTGATGCCTTCAGTGTGAATCCACAATTTTCATAGTCATGAAAACACAGAAAACTCTTTGAATGAGAAGGTGTGTCCAAACTTTTGGTCTGTACTGTACATACATATACACACATTTAATTATATATGCCCATGTAAATAAAATAAAAAATGAATCAATTTGTAAATGTAACACAATATGCTACAAAAAGATTTTTTCACATTCATGGAATCACTATTACATTTCCTCAGAGTTAAAAACTCCTTATGAGAGGTGTCACACACAACTTTTTGTGATAGTTTTTGAGCCAAAACCAGAAGTGGGTTGGAAGGGAAAGAGAAATATAAAGGTATGACATATTCTCCCTGCTGGGTCCACCCCTGGCTTTGGCTAAACAAAAAAAGAGCATAAAAAGCTGTGTGTGACACTACCCTAGTGGGTATAAAAATGGAAACTCATCAATGACAGTACTTATGAGCTGCTTAAAGTTATTCCTATTTTATAAAGTGATGGCACATCATTAGGATATGTTATTACTTTATGGCTGGTGAGCGTTTAACCTTTGGGAACCCAGTGTATCACTGCTTCCTTTTTCCAATTTTTTCCATCAGTGCAGCACCTCACCAACATGACTGCGCTGTGAACTGCAGTGGGCCTCATTCAAGTGAGTTTCCTGCACAGCTGACAGAACGGGAGGGCAGCCATGGAGGTAAAAGAGACGCAGGACGGTACAAGTTTCTTAACCCCTTCCAAATCAAATTAATTTATAGCATAACCTATACACATGCCATGACTTTATAAGATGTGAATGGTAATGTATTTCTCTTTTCTTAAATGTATTTTTGGGGGATTTTATGTGACAGACCAACAAAAAGTAACAAGTATGTGTGCCGTGAAAAGAAAGTGATACATGGTTTTTAAAATAAAAATCTGGAAAGTGTGGTCTGCATTTGTATTCAGCCTCCCTTGTCAATACTTTTTAGGATCACCTCTAGCTGGAATTACAGCTGCAAGTCTTTTGGGGAATATCTCTACCAGCTTTGCACATCTATAGGCTCAAATGTTTTCACATTTTTCTTTGCAGAATTGCTCAAGCTCAGTCAGATTAAAGAGAGGGCGTCTGTGAATAGCAATTTTCAAGTCTTGCCACAGATTCTCATTGGGATTTAGGACTGGATTTTGGCTGGACCAAACACATAACTATGCTTTGATCTAAACCATTCCATTGTAGCTCTGGCTGTATAATTAGGGTTGTTGTTCTGCTGGAAGGTGGACCTCCACCCCAGTCTCAGGTCTTTTCCAGCCTCTATCAGGTTTTCCTCTGGAATTGCCGTGTATTTAGGGAAATCCATCTTCCCATCAACTCAGACCAGGTGCCCTGTCCCTGCTGATGCTGCCACCACGTTTCATGGAGAGGATGGTGTGTTCAGGGTGATGTGCAGTGTTCATTTTCTGCCACACATAGCAATTTACATTTAGGACAAAAAGGTAAACTTTGGTCTCATCTGATCAGAGCACCTTCTTACTGTGTCCCCCTACATGATTTGTGGCAAACTGCAAACGAGATATCTTATGGCATGCTTTCAAAAATGGCTTTCTTCTTTACACTCTTAGATTTGTGGAGTACACGCTTGATAGTTGTCCTGTGCACAGATTCTCCCACCTGAGCTGTGGATCTCTGCAGCATTTCCAAAGTGACTATGGGCCTCTTGGCTGCTTCTCTAATAATTATTTAGGGGTATCAGAGTACAGGGGGCTGAATACAAATCCACGCCACACTTTTCAGATTTGTATTTATTAAAAATGTTGAAAGCCATTTATCATTTTCTTTTCACTCCACATTTACTTTCTACTTTGTGTTGGTCTATCACATACACTCCCAATAAATAACATTTAGTGGGTGTAACGTGAAAAAATGTGGAAAGGCTCAAGATGTATGAACACATTTTCAAGGCATTGTAAATAAAGAAGAGATCAGAGCCTTGGGTTCATCTAGTAGCAGTCTTTCACACTACAATATCCCATAGCACAGCCATCCCCTCTAGGATCAGACCCAGCCCACCAGACTTTGCTGATGTCAGAGGATGATCTCCACCAATCGCCTTTAGTAATAATTTGTCCACGTCCAAAAAGTTTCCTGTCATGACCAGTAATAGGCCAGTGCACCAGGTGACCTCTTGTTTTTAAATCTTCTGCAATATTTTCTGGAAAGCCATCCTCTAGATACAGGTGCCATTTCTGATCTGAATGTGAACAAAAAGGCAAATGTAAATATAGCAGACAAGAAATATATAGGTGACAGGTTTTGGTGATATGCATCTTAAGTGTATAGCCAGCTTAATCATTTTACAATTTTTGGGGCACTCGCTAAACTGAGAAAGTGAGATATTTTGCATCCTATCATTCAGTGGGGGTTTAACTGATCAGATGTTGGTGTTTCCCTTACCCGATATACATTAGTCTATTGTGGCCGAACCTGCTGGGAAATGCAGGTTTAGATGACACTCTAATGTGTGTGGGGAGCTCCCAACTCTCCCCATTAAATACACATCATTCAGCTGAAATAAATGTGGATGTGTATGGAGTCAGGACAGCTATTGAATGTGATGCAGCTTATTGAGCCAAACACAGTGGAATATAAAAAATAAATCAGAAGGTTCTGATGTGGGCATCCATGGGAGAGGGACAAAAGCCTTGCTTTGTTTCATTTATAGCTGTTTTTTTTATTAGTTGTTATTGTAACATTCATCATGACTTTTTTGACTGATTGCACGTATGGTTATGTTTCTTAAAGTACAACAAAAAGATATTTAAAAAAGAAATATTTCCCTAGTTTTTCCTCTAATTAGAAATAATTCCTGGCTTTGTCTCAACAGACTTTGTGACTAACAGCAACAAAAATTGTGTGAGAAAAAGAGTTATCCATCCTAGAAGCCAACCACCCCGTGTGTACCAAGTTAGAAAAAAACTTTTGCTTATCCATAGCCCTGCCGTTCCCATGCCGTTTCCGGTCCCTGACAAATGGAAGTGGATTAGTTCTGTGACTGTTGTGGCCAATCATGTTATGGCTGAGGACAGGTGTTTTTTTTTCAACTTGGCGCTGGTTCTGTCAAATGGGGTTGTCGGCTCCTAGCCTGGAGACTCATTCATCCTTAAACTTTTAATATTTATTCACAGTCTATTACCACAGTAGAAAATTAAAGACTTTTTACCTTTCTTAATATATTCCACATATAACCGAGGGGCGTCCAGTGCCTGTTGAGGATTCATTCCAAACTCTACCATGTTCAAAAGAACCTTTAAATAAATGCAAAATACCTGGTAAATATAGCTCAAAGAGGTTATCTGACCACAAAAAATATACTCCACTTGAAAACCGAAACTGTTCCCTGGAGGATCAGAAGTGTGAGTAACGTGCTCCACTGTAGCCATTCACTGGCCCCTAGTGGCATGTGACCACTTGGCCTCTGTGGACAAATCATTGCTGAGGCCAGTAAATGACTACCGCAGTGCATAGAGCTACAGGTGGGAGGTCACACTTACAGTCCGCTGGGGACTGGACCCTCAGCACTGGAACAGGGCTGTTTTCAAGGGGTGTTCTTTTTTATTATTTTACACAGACTCCCAGCGGTATTTAGACTTTTCCAAAGGGGTGGGCCAGTTTTATGTAAATCAAGCTGATTCATTTTATTAAGTTTGTACACATTTACTATTATACTATCACTTTCTAACTATTTTAAAGGGTATGCATGTTTTTGTAGCTATTTGTACTTTTCTGCTTTTCCTGTCAACAGCAATCTATGCAGAGCTATGTGTCTCCTTGGCAACAGACTACAAACTATGGGGGGAATTTATCGTGAGGGTAAAATTTGAAGTCAGTTTTGCTTGAGTACATTATGACACATTTATCAAATGTCTCATGTTACTGGATGAATTTGGCTTATCCTTAGACCTAACACTTTTGTCTAGAGGAGCTTCTCCAGTTTTCCTACTCCACCCTCCTCCTGGAAAAACCGCTGCATGCCGTGGTTTGTGTCCAGCCGATTCCCATTATTGTCTGCCGGAATTCACACCTGGGTGTAAAACTAGCTTTATAGCCTGTCATAGGACAGTGAGGATGAGGGGAAGTGGATGATCTCCTTCGACACAGAGAGTAGATTTCATTATATTTTCCTCACGTTTAACTACCTGTGCCAATATAGTACCAATGGAATACAGGAGATGACACCAGAAAGATCTGGGATATTTGTAGTGCTTTTTCTGTGTTTAGTGTTATGGAAAATGGATGAATAAGATGCAAAAGGTTGATCTTCATGCATATAGAAGGGGATGTTCAGTAGATTACCACATATGTATATGCCTCATCATAAATTACATGCCTCCTCCTCCAGCATCGCAGGCCCTATCAAGACCTGAGCATCAGACCCCGGTCTTGATGAATCAGGGCCAGGGAATCTATCAAGTAGCTCAATTTAATCATTAGGCAAAATTCAATCAACATGCCTTACTTCTCCTGATAGTTTTCAGTCTCTGCCACCACACAGATCAGCTCATCTTTCATGTTTCCTCTCATTAAGATCCACATTTGCGTTGCTAGGAACAATTAAGCATTATGCATACATAACATCTCACCGTCATGGGGTTGTGTATAGGTGTGTCCTGTCCGCTTTGTTTTGGAAATGAATCATAGAATGGTCTGCAATGCTCACTACTGACTTAATCAGTGCACAGGGGTGTAGGTATTCACCAGACAGAAATAATATACATCTTGGTTTTGCAGTTACATCCTTTCAATTCCTGATTTATTGTCCGATGCATGGGGTTATTGCTTTTTGTATAGGTTATTGTACATTGTATTGAAAGGGGTATTACGGTTATGAGAATTTATTCCCTACCCACAAGATAGGGGATAAGATTTGATCGGAGGGGGTCCTAACACTGGGGCACCCACAAAAATGGAATACCCCTTTAAGGATGATTTATTTTGATATGGACAGCGCCCTACACCCCATATATATTAGAAATTATATAGGCAGTACCTTATTTTTTTAAAAAAAGGGCCCTACTACACAACAAGCATCTCTGATGAGTTGCCACTACCTGTCCTCGAAACAACACATGCTCCCTGCTGAGATTATCTGGTGCATGATGAAATCATTTATAGCTTTATGCAGCTTGTACAGATGCCCTAGAGTATGCAAGGTGGAATTCCACAGAGCTGAAACGTCACAGACCAAGTGGTGCAATGTCAGACCATTCTGTCATTGTAAGTCTGGGAGGGCTTTCCTTGCCACATAAGAATGGCTGAAAGGCAAGAATAGTTTCCTGAATATAATCAGCACCCCTGCAAGCCGCTGTACTTTTTCAAAAAGCATTGCAAAACTATATTTATCACGTGTGCCGAGCATGTGTGCTGTACCTGACTTAATGTTGACCACCTTGCCCAGTTGGAATTAGGGGGGGGGGGGACAGCCAATGGGATGTTTGTTGCTCAATGTACTGTACTTTAGCAACTGAGCGGTTGTGTAGCTATACTCACCAAGGCCAATCAGCTCTAACACGGCAACACAGTATACACATGAAACAAGAGAGGAGGCTCTGCCCTGCTTCTGTTGGGGATGGAAGGATGTCCATGGAGGTGGATAAGCGGCTGGTGTGGGAACAAGACTGACACAAATGTGGAGGTGTCAATAGGACCTGACCTTCTTGCTGCAGTGCTGCCTCATCACAAATTACATTGACCGAGTGGGATGTGAAAGACACCTACTGTTCTTACCCCTTACTACACAGTGAAAATTGCAAGGAACAGTCCATGTTCTCCACCATGTGAGAGTACAAGGTGGGGATGGCTTTTTGGGAGAAATAACGCCAGCTAGATATCTTCCAGCAAGGCTGAACGCACGCCATCAGCATCCAAAAGGCAGCAGAATTCAGTAAGTGGTATGGCAGAGGCTGGTTACAAGTGGGGTGCCACAGGGATCTGTTCTGGGTCCTGCTCTGTTTAACATGTTTGTAAGTGACATAAGGGACGGCTTGGTAGTGAAGGTTTGCTTGTTTGCTGATGACACAAAAGTGTGTAATAGGGTTGATGTTCCAGGAGGTGTCTGTAATATGGAGAATGATTTATCTTTATTAGATAAGTGGTCAAAACAATGGAAACTGCAGTTCAATGTTTACAAATGTAAAATAATGCACTTGGGGAGAAGAAACCCTCTATCTGAGTATTGTATTGGCAGTTCTGTGCTAACAAAGACCTCAGAAGAGAAGGATTTGGGGGTAGTCATCTCTGACAGCCTCAAAATGAGTAATCAATGCAGCCAGGCGGTAGGGAAAGCAAATCGTATGCTTGGCTGCATAGCTAGAGGCAGGGCCAGAATAAGGCTACCAGCAGTATGGAGCACAAAATTTATGATGGGGCCCCCCCTCGCCGCAACTTACGCGAGGCCCTCCAGAACAATGTAACAAAGTTCCGTTCAGGGTTATGTTTGAATCCAGTTTCAAGAATTTAAATGTAATCCTTGAACGGAAAGCCCAGTGAAGGGCTAATAGTGATCTGAATATAGCCTTTGAAAAAATATCAACGAGATGTTACCAGTTGGGTGGGTGGAAGTCGCTGATACTGTCCAATCAGTGCTGACAGACTGAAAAGACGCACCCCAACTGGAAACAGCCAGTTGACTATTTATATAAAAATGACGTCATCGCGTCCGTCTGCTCTGTTGCCCGCAGCTCCGGATAGGCTCTGGCTCTGGCCTATCCGGGGCTGCGGTGACCCGGATCAGATGGATGCGACTATCTCACTGGCGGAAGTAGCCAGTGAGATAGGAGACAGCGGAGCACGGGAGCGCAAAGCTCCCGTGCTCCACTGTACCACCCAGGGCCGCTTCTAGCTTTTCTGCTGCCTGAGGCGAAAAATCAATGGTAGGAAAGTGAAACAGCCAACTGTTTTTAGATCCCAATACTAGCAGCTCACAAAGTAATAAACTACTCCTTTTTTTATTTCACACTTGTAAATCTCAACCAAAGTTTAAGGCCCCATTCACACGACCGTATGAATGGGTTGGATCTATCCGCAAAATTGCGAATAGATACGGCCCCATTCACTTCGGGAGCCGCAGCACAGACAAGTATAGGCATTTTCAATGGGGACGCACGGCGTGTGTTCCGAGCGCTGCAGAACACACGCCGGGCGGCCCCCGTAAATATACGGCCGTCTGAATGGGTCCTAAGACTATGTAAAATAAAATCTAAAAGGGTTTTTTACTACTTGTAATGAACATTCTTATGGGCCAGGGCTGCTTCTGCCATGAGGCGAGATGAGGATCTCCCCTCAGGCGGCAGTTTTATGTATTTCTGAGGGGCGGCATTCACACAGCAGTTAAACGCTGGTGAATGCCGCTCCCGCTCTGTGTTCCCTGGCTGTTTCTGATATATGCTATACAGCAAAATGCCGCCCGGCCGCGCCGGGCCCAGGCCTATTGGTCCCAAGCAAAATGCAAAATGCCGCCCAGCCGTGCCCTGCCCAGGCCTATGGGTCCCAAGCCCCACATATTTAGGGGTTTGGGTCCCCAAGGAATAAGACACACTCCCATGGGCCAGGACCGGGCTCCTATCTGGGCTCCCCCCCATTCTGCCTCCGTGGTCCCTGTCTGCCCCAGGGTCTCATCTGTGCCCCCCCTCCCTGTCGTTTGTCTGTGCCACCGCCTCCCTGCCCCTTCTCTCTGCCCCCTTGGTTCCTGTGTGCGCCACCCTGGCCCTTGTCTGCGCCCCCAGCCCTTATCTGTGCCCCCTTTTTCTGTGCCTCTCTGGCCATTGTCTGTGCCACCCTGGCCCTTATCTGTGCGCCCCTCACCCCCCCCCCAGACCTTGCTTGTGACCCTGCTCTGTGCACCACCCTGGCCCTTTCAATGCAGCCCCTGGATCTTATCTGCGCCCCTTTGGCTGTGCCTACCTGGCCCCTGTCTGCACCCCTGGGATCTGACCCTTGTCTTTATACGCCTCTTCCTGGTCTGCACCCCTGGGCCCTTATCTGTGCCCCACTCCCTCTTTGTCTGCGCCTCTCTGGTTCTTGTCTCTGCTGACCCCTGTGTGTGCCACCCTGGCCCTTATCTGTGCACCCCTCACCCCCCCCCCCTTCACCCCCCGGACCTTGCTTGTGACCCTGCCCCTTACCCCTTATCTGTGCGCCACTGGCCCTTTTCAGTGTAGCCCCTAGCCTTATCTGCGCCCCCCAAGCCTTGTTTGCACAGGTGTACTGTGACATCATTGTGTTTATTATCCCTGGACTGTGACATCGCAGTGTTTATTATCCCTGTACTGTGACATCACTGTGTTTATTATCTCTGGGCTGTGACATCACTGTGTTTATTATCCCTGTACTGTGACATCATTGTGTTTATTATCTCTGTACGGTGACATCACTGTGTTTATTATCCTGGACTGTGACATCACTGTGTTTATTATCCCTGTACTGTGACATCACTGTGTGTATTATCTCTGTACGGTGACATCACTGTGTGTATTATCTCTGTACGGTGACATCACTGTGTTTATTATCTCTGTACGGTGACATCACTGTGTTTATTATCTCTGTACAGTGACATCACTGCGTTTATTATCCCTGTACTGTGACATCACTGCGTTAATTATCCCTGTACTGTGACATCACTGTGTTTGTTATCCCTGTACTGTGACATCACTGTGTGTATTATCCCTGTACTGTGACATCACTGTGTTTGTTATCCCTGTACTGTGACATCACTGTGTTTGTTATCCCTGTACTGTGACATCACTGTGTTTGTTATCCCTGTACTGTGACATCACTGTGTTTATTATCCCTGTACAGTGACATCGCTGTGTGTATTATCCCAGTGCAGGAAGAGGTAAGTGGTCTGTGTTTGTGTGTTTGTTTTCTATTTTTCAGGGTCGTGAATGCAGAGGACTACGTCGGATTCGGTGGACTACGTCGGACCAGCTTTTTTTTTTTTTTTTTTTTTTTTAATAAAATGGTCAAACAGGGGTCTGGGGGAGTGTTTATTTCAATAAAATGTTTTATACTTGTGTGTGTGTATTTTTTTTTTTTACAATACTACAGTTTTAGTAATTACGCCTATCTACAGATGGCCCTGATTACTAATACTGGGCTTAGTGCTTGCCGGTATGGCAGGCCAGCACTAACCCCATCTATTACCACGGCACCCACCGCCACCAGGGGTGCCGGGAAGAGCCGGGTACCCGCAGGACTGGACCTTCTAAATTGAGGGTCTGGCTCTGGGGCGGCTGCAGGCTGGTAAAGTGAATACAGAGCAGTTATATCCAGGGACTGGCAGGTAACGTCTTCTTTACTTGGAACTGTTCATTTTGCCTAAGCTTCTCTATCTGGACCCAGACATCCATGAAGACTTCTTCCAGCCATGACTTCTCTCTGCATGCAAACTCCCCCATCTTGCTGCTACCCCAATGCCTTTGCAGTGCTTCCCACACAGTAATTGTGCACCAAAAAGTAATACTGCCTCCAAAGAGAAATAATTCCCCTACTGTGCCCACCACAAAATAAAGATGCCCCTTTTTACCTTACATTATAGTTCCCTCCTTTATTCCTCACACAATAATAATACCACATTTGTGCCCCCACAAAGTGACAGTGGTCTCCTTTCTGCTCTACACAGTAAAACGCCCCCTTTGTGTCCCCCACAAAGTAATAATACCCCACAATAGTAGCACCCTCTTAAAGCCCCTGCACGGTATTAATGCTCACATTGTGCCCTTCACAGTAGAATCTGTCCCCTTGTATATCCACACTGTAATCCCTGTATAACCCCCAAACAGTAATACCCTCTTTGTGCCCCCACATTAACAAATCCTGTTTATACCCCTACAATAGGAATTGTGCCGTTTTTTTCATTCAAATTGTATAATACTTTACAAAGAGGTTCCTTTCCCTCCTCATTATGAGCTGGGACACTGTGGTTCACTTGCGGCTTTGAGGAAGATGCCCTGAAGTTCATGGACTTGTCTTTTTTTCATGGTTTTACCTGCACATGTCCTTGAGGCTGCATGAATCCTCCCATAACACCAAAGCTGCACAGCAAATCCTCTGTTTCGGCATTAGTGGCCATGGCTGGGATGATGGTATGAAAAGGACGTTTGCCAGGGGCCAAAGAATTGGGGTGTGCAGAGGAAAGGGAGAAACCGTTCCCTCGATTCTAAAATAGTGAAAACAAATATCATTATTACTATAATCATTACTCCACTCCAGTTTTACAAGTGTGTGTTTTAAACATTCATGCAGCTGTTATTCTATAGAAAACATTTACAAGCGAGATATTTTAGAGGTACTGTGCACAAATTTGAGTTAATTAGGGTTTAGTCATTTCCAGTTTTTGGTGGCTGTCATTTTTTGCTTTTTGGGTTTAGCTTTTAAAGGGGTTCTCTAAGACTTTGATATTGACGGCCTACTCTCGGTGGGAGTCCGACTCCTGGCACCCCTGCTGATCAGACTGTAGTGTTCTGTGAGCGTTAAGGCCTCTTCCAAGGCTACATTCATCGGTCCCGTAGCCTAGACACAAGTGAAGGACAGCTGCTAAACAATGGACTTGGTGGCTTGGTTAGCTGCCGCTGTCTCCTCACACAGCTGATCCTGGTCTTGGGTGTTGGCTCCCAGCTGATCTGATATTGATGACCTAGCTGAGGATAGGTCATCAATATAAGAATCTCAGAAAGCTCATTGTGTGTGTTCACTGTGAGTTAAAAATTATGGGGGTCATTTATCAATCTGAAATATGCCTAAGGCTACTTTCACACTTGCGTTTGCAGGATCCGTTTGTGAGATCCGTCCAGGCTCTCACACACTGATCCGTCATGATAATACAACCGTCAGCATCCGTTTGTATTATCTTTTACATAGCAAAGACGGATCCGTTTTCTATTGTGTCAGACAAAACGGATCCGTCCCCATTGACTTACATTGTGAGTCATGACGGATCAGTTTGGATCAGTTTCTTCATGCGGACACCAAAACGCTGCAGGCAGCGTTTTAGTGTCCGCCTCCAAAATGGATTGGAGACTGAACTGAAGCAAAACTGATGCATTCTGAATGGATCCTTTTCCATTCAGAATGCATTAGGGAAAAACTGATCAGTTTAGGACCATTTGTGAGAGCCTGTGACGGATCCTGCAAAAGCAAGTGTGAAAGTAGCCTCAATTAGGTGTATTTCAGGCGCAATCTGCGACGTCTCCCCGATCATGCCAGGTCTAAAATTGTGGGCGCCTGTTTTAGGCGTAGAAAAAGGTCTAAATGTAGGACCGCTAGGAAGCTGTCTTACATTTAGAACTGGTGGAGAATACGCTGAAGTTATGAAGAGGCGCTTTTCAGAACCACCAGCAGCTTAGGGCTTTATTAAGACGGGCGTCTGAAACGCTGGCCTTCATAAATGTGCCCCTATATGTTTATTCTGTGGGTAACGGCATCACCAAACATATATATTATTTTATGTTTTACCATTTAAAAGAAAAGGAAAAAAAACCTTATTCTGAGACCCATCAATGGAGCTGTGTGAGGGCTTATTTTTGCAGGGTAAGCTACAGATGTTATTTGTACCACGTAGGGGTAGATATAACTGTTTCATCACTTCATTCAAATTTTTTTGTGGGAGGCAAGGTGAAAAATAAATAATGCACTGTTTTAGTTGTCCTGACATTTATAGATAAGATTGCTCACATTTTTATGTGATAAATGGGAAAATGATTTTTGAGCTTTTGGTTATTTATATTTTTAAACATTCTATCAAACTTTTTTTTTTTTTTTTTTTTTTTACAGTTTTCTTTTTAATTCCACTAGGGGATGTGAGCAGATGATTGCTTGTATAAAACTGTGATACTTCTTTATTTCAGTATACTGTAATATGCCCGTTAGTCCTATCACACCCCTTTTCTTGCAGGGTAAGAAAGAGAACTAAGGTACTAAGATAATAAGTAAGGTACTAAGGTAATAAGGGTAATAAGAGTACTAAGATGGAAGACCTTTGGCCCTTTACTAGGCCACAGGCTGCAATAACAACTGCTCGATTCCACAATTTCAGGTGACAAAGGGAACCCACCTTTTCTACAAGCATTTAAAAAAACACTGAAAAATAGCATGTGAAGGAGTCCTAAATGTGATATATAGTTAATAAAATAATAAAATGTAGAGCATGAAAGCCACAGAGTATGAATGAGGCAGTCATGCGGGTATATTAGGGAGTGTTCGGTGACATCACAAAATGAATAATACCAGGCCGCTCCTAGGTTCTGGCTTATCATGCTTATGTAACATTTGTAATTTGTGTCAATATTGCTACAGGATTTGTATAGAACATTAGAGGTCACAGGAAAAAGCCCTTGTCAGAGTCAGTTTTCAGGTTCAGTGGAACACTTTTCATTACAGACATGTCAAATAGACAATAGTGGTGACAGGTTTCAGGTGACAATAGAATGACTTCACAAATAAAGTTTTATAGTACTGTGTGCATTTAGGAAAATGTGCTGTACAATTCGTGACCAGTATTTGTTTCTATTCGCCATCAATGTATTTTTGTAAAGGGATCTTCCATTTACATAACAATCCCTAGGATCCACAGATCCGGGAAATACGGAATATTCCGATGCTGGTTTGATAAGGAGGGATTCTGTTCACCATACAATACAAGAAATGTGTGGAGGAAAAATCATGTGTTGAGGAAATAATCTGCAGATTTTAGGGTATACTTAAAGGGGTTTTACCATATTGGACAATGGGGGCATATCGCTAGGATATGCCCCCATTGTCCTATAGGTGCGGGTCCCACCCGCACCTATATCGAGAACGGGGCCTCGAAAGTGAAGGAGGGCGCACCGCGCATTCATTTTTATGGGGCTGCCGAAAATAGCCAAGCGCTGGCTCCTAGCGATATGCCCCCATTGTCCAAGATGATAAAACCCCTTTAAAGGGGTTGTTTCACTTCAGCACATAGCCTTTATCATGTAGCAAACCTTAATACAAGGCACTTACTAATGTATTGTGATTGTCCATATTACCTCCTTTCCTGTCTGGATTCATTTTTCCATTATATTATACACTGTTCGTTTCCATGGTTACAACCACCCTTCAATCCAGGTTTGGTGACCATGCTTGCACACTATAGGAAAAAGCACTAGCCTATGTGCACTCCCACGGCCCTGGCCACCAGTTAGGCTGTCCTTTTTTCCTATACTGTGCAAGTACGACCATCACTGATGTAGTTTATAATATTATAGGAGTATATCAGTATAGTAAATGACCCCCTATGTTCCTATGGAGCCCTGCCATAAGAGAAGCTAATGTTATAGTACAAGTATATCTGCTCTTTAGCATACTGTACAGCTGCATGGTGTAAGGTGACCACCAGAGCAGGATGTACGTTTATGAAATAATGTTACTATTACCTTTTTTGTAAATCATCAAAGAAATACTTAAAGGAACGTCAGGCGCGTGGAATTTGTACACGCCAATCATAGTAAATTTCCGAATTATCTTGTCTGAATATAACTTAAACTTGTTCACTATAAGCTTTACAAAGTATACTGTGGTAAAATACAAATTATTAATCTTGCCCCCGCTAATTATCATCTTATTGCCTGAACATCCAGAGAGTAAACTTCATTCTTTATCTGCCATCAGAAGTTCTCATGTAGCTTGCATGAAATCCTTGAATGTCAGCTCTTTTCACCTACAAATATCATGACAGATGACAGATCACTTGTCACAAGAGTTCATGGCCTCACTTGCTCACTTAAAGGATTTGCACTGGAGTAGAAAACATGGATGATTGGTCAGTGCCCCATAAGGGGTCACAATAAGGGTCATATAAAAAAAAACTGAATAAAACTAAAAAAACAGTGGCATCCGCACTGTGATGTAAGGGAAGAAGAAAAGGATCGGACAAATTAAATTTTTTCTGTTCCCTTTGTTCTCCTGAGAGACAAGCATTTTCCAGAAGTGTCTGGCTGAGGTCTTCTCCACTCTCCCCATTGAAAAGACATACACAGATCCAAGCAGCTATTTATATGGGGGAGCTGGGAGAGATAGCTGTCAGCCAAACAAGCTATTGAAGGTGTATGGGGACATTAAAGGGAACCTGTCATCTCCGAAACACCCCCTGAACTAGAGTAAGAGATGTATAGTGTAAGTGATGCTGAATCCGAATATGTAAGTTTTATCTTCATACTCACTTCCATTCCGACGCTGTGCTCCCACAAACCAGCAGTAAAATACATTCACAGAACTCTTCTTTGAGTCCTCTCCATTATGTGAGTGAGCACTGGAGTCCAGTGAGTGCATTTTACTGCTGGTTTGTGGGAGCACAGCGTCAGAATGGAAGTGAGTATGAAGATAAACTTACATATTCGGATTCAGCATCACTTACACTATACACCGCTTACTGTAGTTTGGAGGGTGTTTCACAGCTGACAGGTTCCCTTTAAAGTCATCATCCTTCAGATACAAAAAACATTACAGAATATTCTAAACTACTGTAAAATGACCTTTTTTTTCCCAGAAGCCAACATACTGCGGACTGAAATAACTACTAACCTGCAAAGTGAACCCACAACCGTCTGGAACAAGTCCTGTGCCGAAATCCTTGTAATTACTATTAATAAATGAACAGGCATTGCCGTGTATGTCCACCACGGTGAAGTAAACGGTGTCACTTCCTGTTTCAAAGGGATTCCCATGGTTATTAGATTGTGAGGCTCTTTAATAAAAGAAAATATAGGTTTTCAATCATTATTACAAAACTCATGTTCAAATTGTCAACTTATCAGAATATCTAAATGCTACATTTTCTTATAAAGGGGTTTCCACATGATATGATGATGACATATCATATATGCCCTTAATGTAGGGAGTAGAAGAACCCGATATAGTAGTTGGAAGCTCCCACTATGTATAGAATGACATTTACTTGAATGGACAATTTGGCCCATGATATGTAAAGTTTGCCCAATGACCCTGTACGCTGTCTGCTGAAAAGGTGATGTTGGATCATTTCAGACTTTAAGCATTTAAACATGGTGTAACCTACAAATGAAACCTCTATCACAATGTGGCCAAAAAATAGAACACTAGAAGGGGAATGGTAACGTTTGGGGGTGGGGGTGGGGTTCCTCGTCTTCATTGAAGAGACATACCACTGCATGGGAACTTACACTATGTGGACAAAAATATTGGCACTCCTACACATTACATCTGCAGGAGCTTTTATGACATCCCAATTTAAATCGATTGGTATTAATATGGAGTCGGTCCTGGAACAGTTTACAGTCTTCTACAATATTTTGGAGAGTGTCCGCCCATTCATCCAGAAGCCCATTTGTGAGGTCAGACACTGATCTTGGAGAAGAGGGTCATTCTCCATTCTACTCCATTCATCCTATGGCCCAACACTTTGCGATATTGGATAAAATGGTATATTATCCCTTTATTAAGGCTTTAAAAATACTAGGTTATCATTTTAAGGCTTATCTGAAATTACACTCACATACTGCCCAGCCCACCCCTATTCAAGGAGGAATCAGACAAGGGTGCCCGCAATCATCTACCTTATTTTCACTTGTCATGGAGCCATTGGCAATTCTTGATAGGGATAATCCTGACATCCAGGAGCTCAGGTATGGTCGTCCCTTTATAAATGTTATATTTTTGTTGATGACCTTTTAGTTACAATCACTAAACCATGAGTGTCACTGGTCAATTTGCTTCTTGATACTTTTGCATGTGTATCCAAGCTTAAGGTGAATAAATGTAAGACTACTGTAGTTTCATATCTGTTGCACGTATATATGGCCAACTTATCTGGCAGATAATGCTGGTAATCAGCCAGACACAAACTACAGTGTGCAGCATTATACTTATGGGCATCTTGTTTGTTTCCGGCAGTGCCGGATCTGGAGAATTCAGGCAGGCTGTTCTCTGCTGGAACAGCCTGACGGAATACGAGCCACAGATATGAAACTAGCCTTAGGCTACTTTCACACTAGCGTTTTTTAATTCCGGTTTTGAGTTCCGTCATAGGGGCTCAATACCGGAAAAAAACGCTTCAGTTTTGTCCCCATTCATTGTCAATGGGGACAAAACGGAACTGAAGACAACGGAGCGCTCCTGAAAGCATTCCGTTCCGTCTTCAGACCGGAGAGCAAACGCAGCATGCTACGGTTTGCTCTCCGGTCCAGGTATCCGCACCAAGACGGATCCGTTATGACCCCCAATGAAAGTTATTTGGGATCGGATCCGTTTGGTGTGACACAATGGTAAACGGATCCGTCACCTGCACACATACATACATACATACACACATACATACATACATACATACATACACAGACATATACACATACAAATACACAGACATACTTACATGCTCTCAACAGGTCTCCACAGCGCAGGAGAAGCAGGACAGCACGCACATAGGACGATTCCCCACATTGCCCAGCAGAGGGCGCTGTGGGGAATCGTCCTATGTGCGCGCCGTCCTCCTCCTGTAATGTGCTGCGCGGAGCTGCCGGGAGCATGTAAGTATGTATGTGTCTGTGTGTGTGTGTGTCTGTACTGTGTGACATGTGTGGGGCCGGAGCGCGGTTCTGGCCCCACACATGTACCTGCAGCAGCACGGATCCGGCAGGTGAAGGGTGCCGCCGGATCCATGCTGCCGCTAGTGTGAAAGAGGCCTAAGTCTGAGGACATCTGTTGTCAAATGACTATTCACACCCAAAAACTTATATGGTGGTATTACCCTTATGAGACACACCTAGGTTTCAAAGAAGGAAAAAAAACAATTCATCAGAACTCAGATCAAACCCCCAATCAGACCCTCAATCTTCATCAGATCCGAATCTTCATCAGACCTTAGATCAGACCCGTAATGTTCTTCAAACCTCACTTCAGACCCCTCAATCTTTAGATCCCCCAATTAGACCCCAATATATATTCGCTTTATAAGACATAATAAAATTTTACCCCACTTTGAGAAAAAAAGGTCTTATAAAGCTCAAAATATGTACATTTATTTCAGCCAATTCCAAAATGATATGTATCAGACGTATCAGACTTCTAGTCAGATGTATTTTCTGTAAATAGGGAGGTGAATAGTTTTTCTGTTCCCAGGCACCCAAATTTTGCATAATGGGGTTCAAGCCCTAAGTTATGACAGGTGTGTGTTTGAAGTAAGGCCAATTTATATATCTAGCTGCGAAAATTAATATAGTTTCCCTTTGGAAGGCATCAGACATTCATTTCACTTTGGTCATTGCTAGAATTAAAAACATTACGCTGCATCCTATTCACCTGGATAATGCTGAACAGCTTAATGAGATGTTGAGTGCTTGGATGTCTCCTCTTACTCTCCTGATGTACAATGTAAGGGCTCATTCAGGCCGCCGTATGCTGTCCACAAAAATGCGGATCCATTTTTTGCGGATTAGATGCTGGTCCATTCACTTCTATGGGCCCTTTTCTTCCATTCCACGGCTCCACAAAACAAATGAAACATGTCCTATACTGGTCAGTGAAAATCAGGACATAGCCCAATTGAAGTCTATGGGTCTGCTAAAAACGGATCCGCATTTTTGAGGATAGCATACAGCCATCTGAAAGAGCCCTTATACACTTTACGCTGCTTTGCCCTATATTATTACATTACTACATTCACCCGATCCTTTGCCATTGAGCTCCAGGACCAGGGAATCATTTTTTTAAAAAAATCAGTTCAACCAGTTTAGTTTTGCATGTTGCTTTCTACGAATGATTCCCCGGTGACTAATCTGCAGCAATGCGCCGATCATTGTCTCAAGTGTAAGGACAGTTTTATGGTGGCTATAAACATTAGACAGGAGGTGGTTGATAGAAGAACAGTCACTTGAACAATCATCTGGTGAATCGATCCTTTCGCAGACACGGACATATATATTTTAATCTATGTTGATTATTACACTTGTTCAAACTGACCATACATGTTTAATGACATACAGACAAATGGACGAAGGATCTTTCTTGGAACATGAATGACTCTTCAGTTCGTAGCTGAATTTCACCCGATGAAAGATCGTTTTCGTTGAAATCATTTTAATCAACTTTGGACTAATGTGTATGGCCACCTTTAGCAAATATTATTTTGTAGTCGAGTATAAAAAGTTGCAAATTAACCACTTTACCGTTTTCCATTTTTGGCAAGTATTTATTTAAAGGGGTATTCAACAGGATAGGGGATAACTATAAGATTGGTGTGGATCCTATTGCTGGGATCATCAGAACGGGGGTCCCGTACCCCGTGCAGGCCCCCTGCCGCTTCCCTGAAAGGACCAGAGCGACCACTCGCACATGTGCGCAACACCTCCATTTATATCTATGGGAGTTCTAGAAACGGGCGAGTACAGCACTTGGCTATCTCTGGAACTCCCATAGAAATAAATAGAACGTCTGCACGGATGGGTGACCAGCTGCTCCAGTCCAGGTACGGGGCTCCCGTTCTCATGATTGTTGGGGGTCCCAGCTGTAGTTAGCCCCTATCCTCTGGAAGTGGAATACCCCCTTTAACAATAACTGGTTTCTCTTGCAAAATATTCCATTGATCATTCCAGTGATTTTTGTGACACATGAAACTCGACTTTCCTTACCTAATTTGTAGATTTATTACTGATGTACAGTGCAAGTGGGACCCAAAACAGCATTTATCAAGAGCATAAATATACTGTATTTTTCAGGTAATGCTCCATGGGGAAAAAGTATGCAAATTAGCCTTGTAACACATGTACACTAATGTTTGTAACCATAGTACTGATGACAGGGACAGTGATAAAAAAGCACATATGTGTCCTGCGGGGTTTCCTAGGTGGCACTGCAGTCTCATCTTTTGGCTCATCATAAGACCGTTGGCCAACAAAAAAGGTTCCAAAGTCTGCGAGTATTGTTTTATGGTCAGGTAATATCCATGGAGCAGCCAGCAAGTTAAGCAAACAGTTTTATCTAAAGCACACAAAGCAGTCACTGGTACCAGCATCCCGGGGCACCCTGCTGTGACCATGAAGTCATCCTCTGCCTGTGACCCTTTACAGCCCTAACGGGCAGAAGCTACTCCAGCGGTTTACTTTAGGTTACTGCATGAAGGCTTTATATGCGGGCCTGGTGAAAAACTAAACTAAAACTAAAATCGGAAGTCAAATAGAAAGTTAAGTATAAAGTCAAAGGTGGACATTTTTTTTTGCGTTGATTTTGTGCCATTTTTAAGTCTGTCTTTGGTTTGTGCGTCTGCACCAAATTTCTGAAATGTCTTAATTAGAGATGAGCGAACATGCTCGTACCAAGCTCAAAAAGCTCGGGTCCCCTGCGCGCAGCCAGACACACACAGACGGATACGTCATGACCTAAATGCATTTCAATGGGGACGGATCCGTCTGGCTGCGCACAGTGGACCCGAGCTTTTTGAGCTCGGTATGAGCATGTTCACTCATCTCTAGTCTTAATATATTTGGCATGCTCACAATGTGGTTTATATCTATATGTGTCAAGGTACACCAGGGGTTTTTGCAAAACTCACACACTGTAAATGTGCTATAATCCAGGTTTAAAGGGGTTATCCAGGATTTAACTACTGATGACCTCTCCTCAGGATAGGTCATCAGTATCTGATCGGTGGGGGTCTGACACCCGGGATCCCTGCCGATCAGCTGTTTGAGAAGGTACCGGCACTCCTGTGAGCACCGCTACCTTCTCGCAGCTCACCAAGCACGGCGCCGTACATTGTATAGCTTTTCATTTTTTATATTTATTTTATATATTATAATTATTTATAATTATATATATTCATTTACTTGAATGGGGCTGAGCCGCTCCTAGGCCACGTGACCGATGAACGTGACGTCACTTGCCTAGAAAAACCTGAGAGAAGGCCTCGGCGCTCACTGGAGCTCCGGTACCTTCTCAAACAGCTGATCGTGGGGGTCCTGGGTGTCGGACCCCCACCGATCAGATACTGAAGACCTATCCGGAGGATAGGTCATCAGTAGTAAAATCCCGGAAAACCCCTTTAACCTCACCTTTGTATCTTAAACATATACCACTTTGAAAAGTGGCGAGGCTCACCAAATGTGGCAAAACTTGACCAAATGTTTCAGAGAACGCTGCAATCAATATGACTTGCAACATTTTTAAGTCACAAAACTCATGAAACTGATTTAATAAAGGTCTCCCAAAATGCTTGTGTTCTACTACAGGAATATTATAAGGTAAGGAAAAGGATTGAAGTGTCATGTCTCTGGCACACTGAGATCTAAATTGGATAATATTACTGTGTGTGATTCACGTACCAGGCAGTTCCTCTTCCTGCATGACATTCTATGTTGTAGTAAACTATCCATGTGACAATATGTGTCAGGTACCACAATTACATTCTATACATGTTCAAGAAGGTTATTAACACTTACCTCTCCATATCAATTTGTTTCACTTGCTTTGTAGAGTACGCCTTACTGAGGAGCTCCTCTGTGGGCACTGGAACGACCGCGCTGTCCGCACAGTACCACTGACAATCTGCTGTGCTACGCTTCAGGACCTCGGCTACAACATGGACGTAATCTGCGCTATTATGACCCCACTCTGCAATGTGACAAATAATCAGGAACAGTGATAGGTACAACTGTATATCGGACACATTGAAGCATTATAGATTATTATTGATCTGTGTATTGCATGAGTATTTCTTAAAGGTGGTCTCTCTGCACGATTTTGGGTCTCTAATTTTACTACTCTCTGCAATCCCTTCTAGGTATTATGCTTGGTTTAGTATGAGAAACCGTGCTGACAGACTGTCATGAAAGGGGTTTTCCAAGACTTTTATACTGATGACCTATCCTCTGGATGGGTCATCAGTATCTGATTAGTGGGGGTCCCACATCCGGAACCCCCGCCGGTAGCTGTTTGAGAAGGTCACATGGCCTAGGAACAGCTCAGCCTCACTGAAATTAATGTAGCCGAGCTGTGATTCCAAGCACAGTCGTTCTACAATGTATGGCGCGGTGCTTGGTGAGCTGAGAGAAGGCAGCACCGCAACTGTGAGCGCTGGTGCCTTCTCAAACAGCTGATTGGCGGGGATCCCAGGTATTGGACCTCCACAACGCAGATACTGAGGTCCTATGCAGGGGATAGGTCATCGGTATAAGGGCCCGTTAACACCACCGTGTGAACAGGTCCGCACCTATTCCACAAAATTGTGGAATAGGTGCGGCCCCGTACACTTCAATGATCGTGGTTCCACAAAAAAATAAAAAATAAAACTCATCCTATTCTTGTGCGCAATAGCGGCATTTAGAAAGGGGTGCTGGGCCATGTGTTCTACAAATTTAGGAACACACCGCCCAGCACCGGTCGGCATCTGTGGTATTGCGGATCCGCATTTTTGCGGATTCGCAATACCACGGCCATCTGAACGGCCCCCTAAAAGTCTCAGAAAACCCCTTTAAGACTGGCGACAAAGGTAAGTACAGAACTTCATGTATTCAGTGACTGAAGAGCTTAACAAAGAATGTGCTAATTCCTAAGGTGCAGTTTTTTGAGCCAAAGCCGGAACAGGTTTGGGACGGAATGAGGCGTTTATAGGAAGGTCTTTTCTTCCTATTAAATCCACTTTTGGCTCAAAAATGTCACAAAAAGGCTGTGTGTGACATCATCCTTTACTTACTCTGATTTACAAAAACCACCTGACTCTTGTTTGCCCTAGGTTCAGTGCCAAGCATACCTTGAGTTGAAGAGTGGAATAGTTAGAAACAGAATAGTTAACATGGATGTACCAACCTCACAGAAAACACTGGTGGTTTGCTATTCCCCAGGAGCCAGACAAAGCTGAATCTGTCATAAGCAGCCACATCATGCCACCTACCCCCCGTGTCATTCATTTTTCATACTTAGAAATGTAGGTAGAGAATAATATTTCCCAATCACTTACCTCTGACGGAGTAATTTTCCAACATATTCAGAGCCATTAGAGCAGCGATTCCTTGACTGTTAGGTGGTATTTCCCAAACCTTTACTCCCTAAAGGAATGTAATGAAAAATGTGTGTGTGTGGGGGTCAATATATCAAAATGTTATTAAATAATATATTAAGTAAAAAATGATCATTGTTTTTTCTCCTGGCAATGTGATTTTTAATAATGTTTATCCCTTTAGAGGGGTTCTCTAGGATTTAATTGATGACCTATTCCCAATATCAGATCAGCAGATATCCGACACCCCACAACCCGCCAATCAGCTGCTCAGGAGTAGTTTCTGTACCAGATCTACACATCTCCATGCATTGTGCACAGTGCTCTTTTCATGCAAGGAAATGGGACCAGTGCTGCACTAACCAACTGTGACCACTACAAAATGGACGGAGCTGTGTAGTTCCACTGCTAAACCTATTCCTAATAGCTGATCGGCAGATGTGCTGGGTGTCGGACCTCTGCCAGTCTGATACTGATAACTTATCATAGGGATATCAAACTGAAATCCTGGAGAACCCCTTCAAAAATAGACAAAAGAAAAAAAAACGACATGTACATCTGCTATAAGTTTCACCAAAGTTTGTTCCTTTTTCTGGCTTTGGTATTAATAAATCTGTCTAAAAGTTTAAGGCCATGCTCCCTTCCAGTGGCCACTTTTTCAACTTTTGGTGAGCACACTTTTTGTTTTCACCTATTAAAGCTACAAAGAATACACATTATTTTTCTCTGGTTAGGTCATCAGTATCTGACTGGTGAGAGTTCGACACCCAGGACCCCAGCAGATCAGCGGTCTGAGAAGGCACCGGCACCTGCAATAGCGCTGTGGCCTTCTTGTAGCTTTGCCTAGGCCATGTGACATCACATTCATCAGTCACATGGTCTCCATTCAAGTGAATTTGGCTGAGCTGCGGTACGTATGGCACTGTGCTTGGTGAGATGACAGAAGGTCGCGGAGTCGGACCCCCACCGTTCAGATACTGATGACCTATCTAGAGTATAGGTGCTCTCCTGTACTTTATATACAGGATTCATCGAGTGATGAATATACAGTGTATAGCAATCAAGCAGAAGGGACAGTCAGAAACCTCTAGTGTATGGGGCCCTTACATTAACCAAAGATTGGGCCAATTATTAAAAACGAATCCTCCTACGAACACTCGTTCCCGATAATTGCCCGATGTAAATGTGCTGTTGCTCATATTTTCCATTTGGCAGACAGGAATATGCTGGTGACAAACAAGGAAACCGTATGGGGACAATCACCGATAATTGATGCATGGAAGTTAACAAGTGGGCAATGACTGGGAATGAACTTCCTCTTTCTTGAGTGGTCATATAATGCGGACCTTAGCAATGATATTATCTAAATTGCCATAACGTAAAGTTTTCCTATAAGATACATAAAGTAATACATGTTTTTTAGGATTCCTTTTGTCATTTATGACAACCCTGTCATTCTTTTTACGACAGTTTATCTTCATTGTAGTCTTTATGATAATCTATAGTGATAAGAATACCTCGGGCACTTCTGGCCTAAATGACGGGGACATTCTCTGATAAATATGGTCTAAAGGTCTTGAGATATCAGCACGAGAATTCCCTTTTCAAAAGATTTTCATATATATGTCAGTATATAGTGTGAGTTAGTATAGAGTGAGTCAACATGGCCTAAATGTGGGTGTTTCCTTTCTCCAGTCCGTTGCTACGTTCATGCTCACTGTACTTGAGCTGTTTTATGTGTCCGTTCTCCCCGACAGAGGAGAGATGGGAGCTGCTGGCAAGGGACCAATCAGAGCGTGTATGCTGATCCTGTCAGTGGTAAAGCTCTGCTGCCCCTGTGCCCCCCAACTGTGCCATTTGTGCCCCCCACAGCCCCCTCAGTGCTCCTGTACATCCATACACCATATACCTTACAAAGGTATCCAGGCTAGCATGGAACCAAGCCTACCTGACAGGACCTGCTGTAGGCAGGGTCTTTATCAGGGTGAATGTCAGTGTAAGGGCTCATGCACACAGCCGTTGCCCAGCCGTTGTGCGCATTGGGGACTGTAATTTGCGGTCCCCAATGCAGGGGCAACATCTGTGTGGATTCCGTAGAGGGATTCAGACCCATTCAACTTGAATGGGTCCGTGATCCGTCCGCACTGCAAAAAAATAGAACATGTTCTCTTTTCTTGGATCCGCATCCATGATGCGCTGCACAAACGGCCGGGGCCTGTATAATGCAGACCTGCACAGACACTAACTAATCTGTTCTGCCAATGTCAGACTATGAAGGCACCCCCCCCTCCCAACTGGTTGTACCAAAACAAATCTTTATTGCAGACTGCTGGCAATTCATTCATAAGCTTCTCGTAGGAATAGTGGAGGAATAGCACAACATAAAGACACATAAGAATAGATGCCCCAGCATTGTTAATTCTTTTGGAATGCAAGTAATTACTAAAACAGACATGTCAGGAAAGATGGCAGGTTCTATTTAAAAAAGAAGCATCGAAAACTGTGTGAACCTGGCCTTCCTGATGATACAGCCTGAGTGTGATGCAGCATTTTTTAAATAAAAGGCGATATCAACTTGCCTGGCGTGTAAGCGTCCTTTTATATAGGGCACTATATGATATACAGCTTTAAATGAGTGCCAGGTGGATGGAAGTTCATTTTTACATCACCTGATACAAACAATCATTACTATAACTGATCGCCCCAAATACAGATTGTATATTGTTGGTTGCACATCCCCCAATTACAATGGGGAGATGCGCAAAACAGACAAAAATAGGACATGTTCTATTTTTCTGCGGAATGGACTTGCGGACATACGGATATGGAATGCACACGGATAAATTTCAGGGGTTTTTTTTGCGGCCCCGTTGAAATGAATGGTTCCGCAGACAAAAAACACATTTGTGTGCATGAGCCCTTATGTGAACAGACACATTAAAATCAATGGGGAGATGTATCAAAACTGGTGTAAAGGAAAATTGGCTTAGTTGCCCATAGCAACCAATCAGATTCCATCTTTCATTTTTCAGAGCTCCTTTGCTAAATCTCCCCCAATGGTACATGTGCTGTCCACAGAAAATGTGGACAGCACGCGTCAGTGAAAGACGGGAAAATGAACAAGGCCTAAGGCCTAGTTCACACTTCAGTGATTTGATCAGTGATTTCCATCAGTGATTGTGAGCCAAAACCAGGTGCAGCTCTAAACACAGAACGGGTGCAGATCATTCCCTTACACCTGATGTCTGTGGAGGTTCCATTCCCGGTTTTGGCTCCCAATCACTGATGGAAATCACTGAAGTGTGAACTAGGCCTAATTCTGAAAAAATGGAATGTGACGGCCATTTTTGTACCGGCTGTCACATGGCCGTTTTCAGCACCAATTAAAGTCTAGGGAGTTATTCACGTAGGCTTTATTTTTAACGGCCAGTGAATAGCTGTCAAAGAACAGGACATGAACTATTTTTGGCTGTTTTCACAGCTAGACGGACCCCACTGAATTCAGTGGCCCCTTTTTAACAGCCATTTAGATAGGAGAGCATCCGTCTAAAGGTCATTAAAAACGATTACACTATGTAAAATAAAAAATGGCCTTTCTAGGATTAAAATAAGTCCTCCCTTGTGTGCAAGTGAGTACTTTTTTTTTTTTTTTTTTTTTTAAAGGATCTGTTGGCATTACTGGGGGTGGGGTCATTATATATACTGGGGCACTATGTGGGAGCCATTATATATACTGGGGCACTATGTGGGAGCCATTATATATACTGGGGCACTATGTGGGAGCCATTATATATACTGGGGCACTATGTGGGAGCCATTATATATACTGGGACACTATGTGGGAGCCATTATATATACTGGGGCACTATGTGGGAGCCATTATATATACTGGGGCACTGTGGGAGGACGTAAGTATAGTGAGGGCACTGCAGGGATTACCAGCATGGGACCACAGCATTACTTCTAGTTGTACTCCGTAACATGTCCCAATGGTATATTATTATTTCATAGGTGCGACTGTTGACTAACTAGTTTGTCTGGTAGATGGAGGTGATACTGTGACTCATAACTTGCACATTTTACAAAACTGTAATCAGAGTCTTTTTCTTTTCTGGTCAGTCCTGGCCTGGAATAATTTGCCAGGTATATTATAATGAATAGCACTTAGTTGCGTTTACATACATTCCTACGGTTTTCTGTTCTCACAGCAATCAAGCTGGGTGTGTTTGTCTCATTTGGCTGGATGTCAAGGTTAGATTTGGCTGCTAATAGATATTGCTGGAATGACAAGTGGCCTAAACTATTAGAGGACTTGATTTTTTATATTAAATGTTAGGGAATTAAACTTTTAGAAATTAAAGGGGCATTCCCATCTTGGTGTTTTATGGCATAGCCACAGGATATGCCAAAAAAGTTAGACAGTCCACCTCTGGGACCCGCATCTGTCTTGAGAACAGGGCCCGGTTTGCAGATGTAATGTATGGAGTGATGGCTGTGCATATGAGGCTCTATCCATTCACTACTAAGGTGGGAATACCCCTTTAAGGCCAGGGCATACATTTCTAGAGGGGTCAGCCATTAATATAGGGGCATCACTATAGCCCTCTTTGATATATGCAGCTCAAAGGGTTTTATAAGTGATGTTAGGATGCTAGGATATACCATCATTTGTTGGTCAGTGAAAATCTGACTGCTAGTTAAAGGGCTTATGCACTTTCAAGGATACTTTCTGACAGATTTCCCTATGACCTGCTGAGGGAAACATACTTACCTGCTCCCTACCACTAGGTTCTGGCTCCTTTGGGCCCCTATTGCCGCATTGTGGTCCCACTTGTCAACATTTGGTTTGATGCAGGTTACATGAGCCTCTGAAGCATCTGCAGAGGTGACATATCCCCAATGCATCGGCAGCGTGGAGCAGGTAAGTAGACTTCCCACCACAGGTCTGGTGACATATGACAGTCTGGATGAAAAGCCCGCCGAAGGTGGACAACCCCTGTAAGCACCACAGTTCCTCCACAGTGATGCTCTTGGACAGTCCAGGGAATGACAGCACAGTCTTAAAGAGGTTATCTGAAATGTGGCCACGATCCCGTGTAGCCACGACTTCTAGGATCATGTGCCATGCATTCGGCATGTGATCCTGAAAGTGGCAGCCGCACCTCGGATACCTGATGGGAAACATCAAAGTTCAGGAAGCTAGGGGAACAGGGCTGATTTAGATCACAATGAGGGTCATTTACAAAGATCAGCTGTTGCCCCTTTAGCGCTGGCTTTACTGGCGTCATAACTTAAAGTGGTGGTAGTGGATCAGAAAAATTTTCTATCCTCAGTAGCAGCACCATTCCTGCCCATGGGCTTTGTATACCATTTCAGCTCAAGCACATTCACATACAGGGACAATACAATAGCACAGATTCCTTTTTCTCTACCTCTGGACAACCCCTTTAGTCCTAGTGCCCACAATCTTATTTTTCATCCGTGCGCTAGTCACCTTTTGTGAGTATATATTCCTTTCTATGGGGTCATACATATATCTGATTATATCTTATTGCTGATCTGTGTGGTCACTTTGCAAATTATAGAACATGTCCTATTCTGGTCTGTACTGCAGACAAGAACAACCCTTTCTATTAACAAGTGAGCAAAATGCAGAATACACAATGAAGATATCTGTATTTTGTGGACTGAAAAAAAATGACACAGCTGTGTGCATGAACCCTTAAAGGGGTCATCCAATTTCTCAAACAGTCCCCCCATGGGCCCCTCACAAGTAATATACTTACCCTGCTCTCTGCGCCGCTCCTGGTCCCCGCACCGTCGCTGCTGCTTCTCCCCATGCCCGGATGAAAACATCTAGTTAGCAGCCAATGGCAGGTGGGGACGGAGACAAGCCTCCCTAATGTTACGCGCAATACTAGGGAGGCTCGTCCCCATCCCCACCTGCCATTAGCTGTTCCCCCCACTGGATGTTTTTATCCGTGTGCAGGGAGAAGCAGCAGTGGCGGTGCAGGGACCAGGAACGGCGCAGGAAGCGGGGCCCGGCACATAGGAGGGCTGTGAGGGGAACGGCACATAGGGGGACTGTTTGAGAAATTGGATAACTCCTTTAAAGGGGTATTCAGGTTACATGAAGTTATCCGCTATGCTGTGAAACTACCGTATATGCCGGCGTATAAGACGACTGGGCGTATAAGACGACCCCCAACTTCTGCCCTAAAAATATAGAATTTGGTATATACTCACTGTATAAGACTACCCCTCTCCCAAATGAAAAAAAGTCTGCTTTGATTTCAACATGTTAATTTTAATTCAAATGCATATGACATGCAGGTACTGTATATAGCAGCAAAACTGTCACTTATAAACATAAGGTTGTTTCAAACATGTACGGTAAAGCTAAAACTTTGCAAAACAAACAAGAGAGCAAGTGCCTGGTGATCATAACTGTAAGCTGCGATATTGTAACAGGTCTTGCTGGCATGACAGTTTCCCTTTAAAAGCCTTCAAAATCCTCCTGAGAATATAGAGAATAGTATGCTACTTCAGTATGCTAAGAGCAGGGCTCTCTACGCGCTGACGGGGAAAAAAAAAACACCTCACACAGTGCGGCCCCCGTATATCCGGCGTATAAGACGACCCCCCACTGTAGCCATTATTTTAAGGGGTTAAAAAGTAGTCTTATACGCCAGTATATACTGTATTTGCTCAGTGGGAGTCCTACTGCTGGGATCCCCACTGATCACGAGAATGGCGATCCCATACCCTGTGGAACCCCTCAAAATGAATGGAGCGGCTGGTCGTGCGTGAGCTCAGCAGCTTCATTCATTTCTATGGGAGTTCCGTAGACAGCCAAGCGCTATTCTCTCCAGAGCTCCCATAGAAATGAATGGATCAGATTTAATGTTATTTTATATCTTTACTTCTACAAGTGCCATAATATGCCATAACTGATCCCAAAATTACCTTGTACGTTGTATAAACTGGTTGTACTTGCTCTGTCGTGTGGCTGGACAAGTCGGTTAGGTCCAAAAGCCCACCATTGCTCTGTACAACCCGGACAATGGCTTCTGCAATCCGTCCTTCATAGAAACCTTTTTTACCATGCTTAGACAGTGCCTATAAGAACAATTTAAAAAATATATACACACACTGGTACAGCTATAAGTCTTAACAACAAAATACCTTACTAATACTGTACAGGTCCCCCTCGTGTTGACAGAAAAACTCATACCGGTCGAAGTATGGACTTTACAGGAACTCTTAGTCTCATCTTATACGTGAGGGCCCCACCACTGGGACCCGCACCTATAACAGGAACGGGGCCCCACAAAGTGGTGGTCAGAGGCCTACGGTCCGGCCATCACCAAGCACTCTCCCCATAGAAGTGAATAGGAGCGCACAACGCATGCACAGCCCGCACTCCCATTCAGTTCTAAGGGCCCAACTGAAATATCCGAGCCAACGCTCAGCTATTTTCGCGGGCCCTATAGAAAATGAATGGAGGGCAGCTGCGCATGTGCAGTGTGCCCTCAACTGCTTTCGGGACTTGATTGGGACCCTCACCTATCAGACAATGGCGGAATATCCTAGTGATATGCCCCCATTGTCCGAGATGAGAATAACTTTTAATGTGTCCTGTCAAAACTGTCACACATGGCCAATATCACTCAGATATTTACGCTTGCCCCTTTTTCCTGCTTCCAACCCAACAGCTTCGAGAACTGAATATATCATTTTTGAAATGCAGTATAAATGTAGTACAACAAGACCTCTCACTCTGTATTGTGACGTTCCTCTGTTATTTCGTCAGGAATCGTAAGATAAAGTCACAACTGGGTGTTACCATATTTCTTGTCAATGAGATGTGTTGCCATATTGTTTTACAATGAACAATGTCAAAGTTTGCAGAGGCACAAACAAACTATTCATGAGGGGAATGGCAACATAGTCCCCATGACATTTGTGACTTCATGGGAAATGCAGCTGACAGGTCCTCTCTAAATATACTACATTTCTCAAACCATTATTTGTAAGTCAATGTAATTAAACATTTAGTATAGTGATTAAGTTATTGAATAAAATGTATCTGTATAGCGCCACCTGCTGCCTGTTCATTTCCTTATGTCTCTGTCCACTCCGCTGAGGTGATCGCACATGCTCAGTTCCAGCCTTCAACTGACACCAGTTAGATCTATTGTTAGGCTAGTTTCACACTAGCGTTTCGTTTTTCCGGTATTGAGTTCCGTCATAGGGGACAAAACTGAACTGAAGAGAACAGAATGCTCCTAAAAGCATTCCGTTCAGTTCACTTGCGTCTCCATGCTGCGGTTTGCTCTCCGTCCTGGGGATCCACACCAAGACGGATCCGTCATGACCCCCAATGCAAGTCAATGGGGGCGGATCCGTTTAGTGTGACACAATGGTGAACGGATCCGTACTCCATTGACATTCAATGGACTTAATGACGGATCTGTCCCAGCAATGTTAAAGAAATACAACCCGATCCGTTCATTATGGATCCACATGGTTCCAGCAGAAAAAATGAATGGAGAGATCTCTGGTTATATGTGCAGGAACGTGTTCGTATGAATGCTCACTCCCAATAATTTCCCTGTGTCAATGTGCCACTGATTGCCCATGTCAATCTGTATGGGTACAAATGATTGCAGTAGCCCACACATGATGGATGTGCATGTCAATACAGCGGAATGATTGGGCGAGGTTTGTGACCATGAAGTCAAAGAACACCCCCATGAATATGTGGCCAATAGGAAGTACCTAGATAAAATAAAAAACAGATAGCAGTGTATTATCTACCGGTAATCATATGGTACCTAAATTACATAGAAATCTTCATGCCTATGAACCTTTAATACAGCTGCCAGAGGACGCGGTGTTTCCTGATATAGAAGCAATATGGCATAGGAGCCAGCAGTATAAAGTATTATCAGTCATAAATCCTGGGAGTGTATTGTAATCATACTACGTGCCTGGAGAGATAAAGGAAACTTACATAAAGTTATCATGAAGACGCAAAGTCTAGTTTAACTGGGACACAGATAACCTAATAATACCTTACAGACGTATCGAAGCTTTGTGACAGAACGGTCAGCAGCTTCAGTGATTCATCAAGTTTTCCGAGTGACTTATGATTCAGGCTGTAGTGATGTCATGACATAGGTGAAATAGGCCGCTGGGGTATGACAATAATTGTATATGAGTAATATCATGAGGGAACTTTTTGAAGTCGGCGTTGCTTTGACTTCATGTTGGAGAAAGTTGTGCCAAATTTATCCAGCGGTGCACGTTTTACGCCTAACAGTTTTATCTAGAAATGCTACTCCATTTTTTATTTTTGTCACACCCAACTAGAGGGAGATTGAAGCTTTTTTTAAAAAAAAAAACAAACATTGCAGTGATAAATATGGAGCAAACCTCATTAGCGTTAGAGATGAGCAAAGTTTTGAAAAATTAGATTCGGCAGCTTCTCCGAACTTCGTCAAGAAATTTGATTTGTGACAAATTACTTTGTCACAAATTGCTTTTCATGGAGCGGCCAAAGGAGCGTGAATATGTCACCATGCGATCACACTGGACGTGTGCGTAATTTTACCTATTGGTGGCACAACAGGGATCATTATACTTACTGAAGGTGCTACAGGGGGCATTATAACTAATGAAGTACTAGAAGGGAACATAACTACTGGGGGCACTACAAGGAGGCATTATGCCTACTGAGGGTACTAGAGGAGGCATTATAACTACTGGGGACAATATAGAAGACATTATAACCACTGAGGACTCTACAGGGGGCATTATAATGATTGGGGACACTATAGGGAGCATAATATCTACTAGTGATACTAGAGAAGGCAATATAACTACTGGGGTTCTATAGGGGGTTATGGAGGGGACTTATTACTACTGGGAGCACTTTAGGGGGCCTTATTTCTCTGGGGAGCTTTATCACTATTGGGGGCACTAATGGGCTTTATTTATGCAGTGGATTTTGTGGGGGCAATATTGGGTGCAATATGGAAGGCACTACTACCAATTGGGGAATGCTCAATGAGTAACATAGTAACATAGTTTATAAGGCCGAAAAAAGACATCTGTCCATCCAGTTTGGCCTGTTTTCCTACAAGTTGATCCAGAGGAAGGCAAAAAACCCCTGTGAGGTAGAAGCCAATTTTCCTCACTTTAGGGGAAAAATCCTTCCTGACTGCAATCAGGCAATCAGAATAACTCCCTGGATCAACGACCCCTCTCTAGTAACTATAACCTGTAATATTATTACCCTCCAGAAATACATCCAGGCCCCTCTTGAACTCTTTTAGTGAACTTACCATCACCACCTCCTCAGGCAGAGAGTTCCATAGTCTCACTGCTCTTACCGTAAAGAATCCTCTTCCTCTACAGTATCATCACTGTAGGGGACACCATTACTAATGAGGGCACTCTGGGATGGAATTATTACTATTGGTGGGACTTTTGAGAGCACTTTGGGAACATAGATGCTCAGAAGGCCTTTGTAGCCACCCTACAAAAATTCAAACTCCCAGAGATGTTTATCAATGCAATCTTCACCCTTTATTCATTAATAAATCATGTCTAATGGAGTAAGTCCCGCTCCCTGTTTATTTTAATTTTCTCTAGCTCATATCTAAAGATATTAAAGGCGTTCAATTTGGGGGAGATGAACTGAAGTATACGGCATTTGTGGATGACTTACTCTTTTTGATCACGAACCCAGAGACAGGTTTGACTGCCCTAGTGAAATTAATTACAGAAATATGGTGACTTCATTAACAATCCTGAATCGCTCCCTACCTCCTTATAGATCTCAGGAAAAAATTCTATGCACACGGAGTTAAGCTATACTACCACTTAGACTTCTCCTCATCGATTTAGGCAACCGATCGGGTCCTTTGCTGTACTTTGCCTTCAGATTCTCCAAGATTTAAGTATACCCCTATCTAAACCGGGAACATACGACAAGCAAACCTGTGCAGGTGCCAACCTAAAATGGCAGACTCAAGTATAATAGAAAAACGCACACTGCCACCAATAATTCATTAGATACTTCATCTTTATTAGTATGCAAAAAAATAATCAGCTGACCCACATCTAGGCCTACACAAACAGATGGATAGGGAGGTTGCTGGTGACAGCATTCACTCTATGGACAGAGAGGGGTGCACGCAGGACACGAGGAGGGCAGATAGGCCTAGCGTGGGTTGAACAGAGATAACAGCGCTCTGGCGGCTGTGTCAGCTTGGAAGAAGCAGGAAAATGCTGGTAGGCACGGACTGCTGTAACCGCAGGGCGGCAGGTGAGCATTTCAGTGGCCATATCTGCTGGGAACAGGATGAGCTCAGCGGGCACAGACTGCCGGCGTCATACATTGTACTTTATAACAGAACTATACTGGTAAGAAAGATACAAAAGATATGGGGTAAATGGATGCTCTTATTTTTATGAGGTTTTTAGTTAGTGGCAATCATATCATTCTTGGTTGCGATTTCACAACTCCATAAATCATGTGGATATCCCAAAAGGAAACACAAAGGAGTGCTTATTAGCAGATCACAAGGTAGAGCTAAGAAAAGCTCAGTTGTGAAATCAATGATATAACAAATGATCCCCATAGTCATTATATGCGTCAATGGACAGTCACTTATTTACTTTCTGGTGACAAGCCAGCTACACTAATAATAGTCAAGATGCATATCTTACTGTATATACTGCTATTTCATACTCATAAATTCTGAGAGTGTCTCCAAGAAGGTCATAATTCCTTTAGTCTTCAAAATTCCTTCAGGGAACCATGAGGATGACATGATGAGCATGAGAGAAAGAGTCCAAAGTAATCCATGACAGAAGCAGAAGCAAGAAATATTCCAAAAATACTTTTTCTTTGGCTGGAGAAAGGAATCAATCGATCCATCGTAGTCACAGATCATCAATTTGGTCAATCTGACTTCCTTCATAATCTCCACCAAACAGGGGCAGACTGGGAACTTAAAGGGCCCGATTTAGTTGGGTCCAAATTGATAGAAGGCAGGGCCAGCAATACCATATTGTGGCACATTATACCACCCCAACAGAGCCAAATACCACAGTCCATCACAAAATACTGCCAGCAGTACTAAATACCTCCTCAAAACTTCCACTTGCTGGCAATTAGGAGGGCCCAGATGGCCCCCTGGGCATCGGACCACCGGGAAATTTCCCTGTAAGGTCTATGGCCAATCCGCCCCTGCCACCAAATCACTGACCACAATAATACAAGACTGCTGTTTAGTTTGGTCATAACTTCACATATAAAGTTGTAGAAGGTTAGCCAGGGCTAAGAGGAGTTATTCTGGTGCCCTAGGCAGATAAGGCGATTGATGCCCCCTACTATGCACCGCATAAATAGCATATAAACCATGTGTGAAGAGCGGCTTTATACAATGGTTCATATGAAATTCCTTTTTATATTTATTCTATTTAGATAATAAACTATGTTTATTAATCACCCCATTGATCCACACTCCCCCTAGTGGTAAAAATTCTGTCAATGGTACCATTTGCTTGTACATATAATCTATTGATTAACTTTCATGATATTTTTTGAGGGGGAAAAAATAATAAAGCCACCATATTTTTTCACAGCATACACTGTGTGGTATAAATGATTCTGACGCATTTAATCACATATAATCAACCATCTGTAATGCATCTATACAGGAATCTGTGAGTGGTAAACTGACCAGATTACTGTATGGACGCTAAAGTGACTGGCATAAGAAGTGTGAGAGGGGGTGGGTCTGATTGGTGGCAATACATACCTGATACCTTTGATTTAGGGTCCATTCACGCAAATGAATTATCGGTTTGCATCCGATCCGCATTATTTTGCAGATCAGATGTAAACCCGTTCATTTCAATGGGGCTGTAAAAGATGTTGACAGCGCACCACGTGTAATCCGCATCCATATGTCAGTTCCGTGGCCCCGGTTTTGCGGATAAGAATAGGCATTTCTACTAAAAGAAGGGATGTGCTGATCTGCAAATGCCTGGATATACAGGCAGTGATATGGATGCGCCGCCTCGAGCGTAGTCATGATGCTTTTGGAAGTGATTGGATTTGAGCGTCACGGTCAAGGGGTGGTGCAATGCTTGTGTCAGAGGATACGTTGGGGGGGGGCAGTAATGGAGGCAAAGCAAGCAGAGTAGAAGCAGCTGGGGCTTGTAAGACGCTTTGTACCAATGCTATGGAACCGGAGCATACACGATGCAAAGTGATTTTTTGCCTGTCCACCTGCATCCACTACTTGGAGGGTACACATTGGGACTTGTTCAGCAAAATTCATGAAGCAACAATTGGTGAGCACACTTCTGATATGTATTCATAATGATATATAGATTTGTGATCGGTTAATGCATTTGATTGTAACACCTTCTACCACTATACTGATATATGTATGTATGTTTTATACTATAGTGATGCTTGAGAAAGGCTATGATATAGCAAAAATGTTACTTTTTTTATACATGTTGGATTGATCAAATAAAGGAACCATTGAGGTAGATGCTGACGTCATTTAGATTTTTTCTTGTAGTGAAGTCAGTTCCTACAAGGCTCCTTTACCATTTTGCAGTATACTGTAGGGATCGATGATCTTATGTTCATTATGTGAAGTGCGTGTTCCATAATTAGATGCTTTGCTGCTAAACATCTTTTAGTACATACATGGCTTTACTTTTCACACATTAGACAAGTGGAAAATGAATTATAACATAATGTAATATCAGCTTGTACCTTAAATGTGTTTGCCAGGGATGGATTTCTGAATAGCTGCCCATGTTGTGGGGACTGTCCACTGATCAGCAAGTCGGCCCCAAACGTGTTACTTGGCGACTGGAGCTTTTGGGCTGCAGCGCTCCACAGAAAAGCACTCACTTCAGACACAGGAAATCCAGACTCCGCTAATCCAATAGCTGGTTGTAGAATGTCTCCAAGGCTGACCTATTAAGAATTGATGACACGACAGAAAGAACAAGGTTCGGTTAGTTATTATGGTGGCAGAGCTGAAATGTTATTAAAATATTGCTTCCAGGGAAGTTTTAAATGGAGCTTGTGTCCAATACGTATAAGCCCCAACTTCCATACAAGACTTACCAAGATGTGTCACCATAGTGTATCCTCATCAACAGTGTAAGACAAAACCCACCAATGAGTCCCCATAAACACTGCTCACAGGAATGCCCTATTGATAATGTTGCAGTGCCCCTATAACAGAGCCAGCCAGAATCCCCTCAATGACAATACTAGAGTTCATACATTAACCATGCCAGAGAGTGCCCCCATTGACAGTGTCAGGGTGCTTTCTTAAACAGTGCCAGCAAAGAATGTCCCATATTCAGTGCCACACAGGGCGCCACATGGGTTAGTTATCTTCATTGGTGGCACAGTGGGCCCTACCCCCTCCCCGCATTGCGCCCCCCAGTATCAAAGTCATTGGTGGCAGTGGCCACAGGGTGGTGGTGGAGTGGTAGATTCCGATCGGAGCCCCAGCAATGTAATCCTGGGGCTCTGATCGGTTACCATTAGAGATGAGCGAGCAGTGCTCGTTACGAGCACTGTAACGCTCGGGTCCTGGGTGAAATGCCCGCAGGCATTGCTGATCCGTCCTCATCTGCATGTAAGTCAATGAGGACGGATCGTTTGGTATGACACTCATACCAAACGGTTCCGTCCTCACCCGTCTTAAGTCAGTGGACGGAACCGTTGTGTATTGAGTGTCATACACGATCCGTCCTCATGCCTTACATGCAGATGAGGACGGATCCGCAATGCCTGCGGGCATTTCACTCGGGACCCGAGCATTGCAGTGCTCGTAACGAGCACTGCTCGCTCATCTCTAGTTACCATGGCAGTCAGGACGCTACTGAAGCCCTAGCTGCTGGTAAGCTCCCTGCTGCTATGTGCACAAAGCCCAGGGCAGTAGGGACAGTGTGACGTCCTATTCACCCTAATAAAGCTCTATTAGGGTGCATAGGACAAAGAATTAAAAGATCCCAGATCTCATAGTTATTAAATAAAAAGTAAAAAAAACACACCAAAATATTACGTTTAAATCACTCCTTTTACCAATTTTTTTTTTTAAATCAGATCATTTTTATTTGCATTTTCATACAAAACAATTGCACAAAACAAGTACAACAATACAGCTCCCAAAAAACCCTCCCTCTCTCCCCCCCAGTTGATCCCTAACAGAAAATGAACCTCATCTGCGAGTACTTCTATTACCCTGAATTATCCCAGCCATACTTTTAGCATCTAACACCTATGATCTCGTCAAATCTTGTGATGCTAGTCCAGATTTTACAATCCAGTTCTCCCATTGCTTCTGAAATTTTTTAAATGCTCCCCTCTTCAGGTCGATTAATTCCCTACAGATCCACATGATGTGAATAAGGTCTGGCTCTACCTCTGTGCATCGAGGGCAATTGGCGTTAGGACAGACCCTCATCTTATGGAGCATTAGAGTGTTCTGTAATAAAAATAATTGCAATCGACGCTGAGCTTCACTGATGGATAGTAATGGTGCCACTGGACAGACGTCAGAGGACCTACATCCTTTTCCATTTTTCTTTTAACACGGATATGGGATCCCTTCAAGCTCCTCTCCAAAAGAAAACTATAAGTAAATGAGATGAGCTTATACGAGGTCGAAGCTTATACCACATGGTTAAATAAACCAGTATTGGCAATAGTCGTAGAGATTTCTTTCTCCTGATATTGCATTGCATGCCTCAATTGTAAATATGAATAAAAAAACGGACCTTTGAAGTCCGAACTCCATTTGAAGCTGCTGGAAAGATTTAAATATACCGTTATCAATAACCCGGTGCACATACTTGATCCCTTTTTGCGCCCATTCCTCAAAACCCTCCAGTTTGTCCTTTTATTAATTTTACATATAAAATAAATAAACAATAAATAAACATATTACATATCGCCACATCCAAAAAGTCCAAACTATTAAAATATAAAAAATATCTCCTATGCAGTGAATGCCGCCGTAACAGAAAAAAGATAACGTGACTCGCCATTTTTTAGTCACCTTGTCCCCCCAAAAAAATAGGATAGGACGGTTCGATTATGGTCTGGACATTCGATAAAATGCGGAATGTACGCAGCTTTTTTATTGTTTATTTTTTTCACGTGGTATCGAATGGTATTGAATATCGCAATACTTTTTTATGGTATCAAAATAGAATCAAAATTTTGGTGTCTGTCAAGGTTATGAAGGGGTGCAGGCCTTTCCATAACTTTGGCGCATCCAGCGCCAGTTCTAAATGTAAGACAGCCTCTGAGCTGTCTTATATTTAGAATATTTTCTACGCCTAAAACAGATTTAGAAAATGGTATGCCCACAATTTTAGACCTGGCATGAGCGGGGCAAAGTCTACCACCTGCGCCTGACTAATTTAGGCATATTTCAGATTAGTAAATAACCCCCATACTGACCAAAATACAGTACTACTGCGTGAACCTGGCCTAAATGTAAAAAGTGAAAACATGATCTACTGTACATCAGCGCCTGATAAGAAAATTAGGGCGATTGTTCTTTAGCCATTCGAAATTAAAAGGACCACTATGGACAAAGCTAAAAGTTCTTCAAACAAGAATCAATGTAGATATATTTCTGAATTTCATGTAAATGGGCTTCAACATCCTGCGGATTACCATTACCTTTTTGCTTCCAAACAGTGAAACAGTGTCAACCCAAGCAGCAGCTGCTCCCGGCACAGTGACATTGTGAGCGTGTGTAGAAGGCAGGGGGTTCGCCTCATCAAACCCTTGCTGTTTCAACAATTCCAAATTTAACGCTCTTGGACATCTGCCACTGCAAAGCAGAACATGTATTTCTGAAGTAGGAGATCATTATGACACAAGTGCAGCAAAATTACTAGCAGCAAAACGACGAGTACATGAACAAATTACAATATGATACCATTTATATTACACATCTGTACAACTTGTCCATTGACATGTCTTTAAATAATTTTTGTATAAATATCATAATTTGATGTGGGAACCAGACGATTATAGAGAGATGAGTGTGCAGTACCCCAGACCTGGAGCTACTAAAGTATTATATATAGTTTTGTATTATTATGTATTGTTTGGTTACGTAGTTTTGTATGTTAGGCCGTAACTACCAGGTAAGAAATGGATGGCAAATTGTTGGCAAGGAATAGGGCTAACCACCCTGTTGCTGCCCTCTTGGTAGGAGTTGTCTGGTCCTGATTCCTGCCAGGAGGAGGGTTCCCCCTTAAGTCAGGGAAAGAAGAGTAAGCACATGTCTTAGCCCCTGCTACAGATTCTCTAGAGAAATCAACCTTATCCTACGCCTCAAGTGAATCCTTGAGAAGATACGGTCAACAGAGTGAACAGCTAAATCCATAATATGAAGACACTGCTGTGAGGTGAGGGACTACGGCTAAAACACCCATCACCCAGAACATTACTAAGCCTGTACAACCTAAGAGCTAAATTGCAGCCATCCAACCTGCCTCCATAATCCTTATTGGCACCAGAGAATATTGTTATCTGCGGCTATTGAATGTATATTAAGTTCTATGTTGCACTTAGTAAAAAAGACTGGACTCATTCTTCAATACGGCATTTCCACTGCAGCAATCCCCAGAGAGCAACGGCCTGAGGACGTACACTGTGATACATCACACATTCTCTGCCTCCAGTTGCTGCAGAACATAAAATACAATTGCAGTGGATGTTGTCCCTTTTATGTACAGATGCACAATGAAGGGAGTGAAGACTATTACTACCCCTTATTGTCACTGCAGGAAAGTGGTAGTTTCAGGGCACGATGACATGAGGACCGGATGTCAAGACTGATTATCTGAGATCAAATAGAAAGCAACTGTCAAGAGGGATAATCAATGTAATATTTGACTTCTGGCTGTTAAGGGATATGGATGCCTTAAGTGTTTAGTGGTTACTTAAAAATAGTTAAAAACATGTCACACTGCAATCTTCATTCATACTCTGGCCCCCTAATATGGAATCTGGTCTTAATTTCAGAGTTTTCTCATATGGACACGTCCCTCTCAATAATGCTGAATGTGAGGCCTGTGTGTCCAGGATGCTGCTGATTTCCTTAGCTCTCATGAACTCTTCATAAGCTTACCACAGCACACTAATGTTTAAATTGCTGAAAATATGTTCAAATTATTTAATCCAAAATAGAAATCTAACTAGTATTACACATGAATCCTTGGCCACCCTCCAGCCATACTCTCCTGCTGACTCGTCTTCACACCATCCTAAAAGCCATGAACATGGTCCGGTAGGGCCTAAATGTTGGTGAAAGATTCATGTGTGTGACACTTCCTATATTTCTAGGTTGAATTAAATTAATTGACCACTATTTTTAGCAATTCAAAAATTGAAGTGCCATGGTTCTCCTTTTGATGATTATTGGAGAGAAGTTCCAACGATTAGGCAGCTACTGTAAAGTAACCAGAATGTTGACCAGAAACATTTTTATAGCTCTCATGAACTAGCACTTCATTCCCATGTATCTGTGTGTGTGTGATCTCCCCCTCCCTGTAGAATCTGCATGGATTCTCTCCCCACTTTCTACACTGATACAGCAATAGGTGCTCCCCTCACTCTCTAATATAGCTTGATCAGCTGTGTAAAATCACCCCCCTCTTCCTGCTGCTGTCTCTAAGGGTACATTTACACAATATTGTAAAGAAATTATGTTAAAAACTGTCTGTTTTTCATAGCCATTTTGCATCTGTGTGTGCATCAATTTCCTGGCCGTCTATCCATTTTTAACACCCATTTGCCATCCATTTTGCATCTATTTTTCACAGGTGTAAAAGAATGGATGAATTTCAAGAGGCTCTGTCACTAGGTTTTAACCTATGTATATTATTACATAGGTTACTAGGGCCAGTTTTGATAATCTGAATCATACCTTAATTGCAGAGTAGAGCGCAGCGGTTGTGGAGATATTTAAAGTTTAAAAAATATGTTAACCACTTCCAGTCTGCCCATTGACTATAAACGTCCTGGTAGTGGATCTCTATCTCTGAATGGACGTTTTAAAACGTCCTTGAGCTTTGCCCCCTGTGTGCAGCACCTGTACATAGAAGCTCCATGACTCAGCTGCCTCCTGACAGCCAAGAACATGGAGCTTTAACCTGAGACCTTTTTTCCTGGTCTCCAGGCTTTTGATCACTGTGATAAGCTGTCAAAGCCATCACAAATGCTTGTACTATCTCCCTCTCATTACTGCTGGTCACAGAGCAGTTTACAACCACATATGGGGTGTTTCTGCAAACTTCAGAATCAGGAAAATAAATATTCAGGTTTGATTTGCGGTTTACCCTTGCTATCTTATAGGAAAAATGAATTAAAAATTCAAAATCTGCAAAAAAAAAAATATATTTTATTTTTAAATTTCACCTTCCTTCTGTTTTCATTCTTGTGGGAAATCTAAAGGGTTAACAAACTTTGTAAAATCAGTTTGGATTACATTGGGGGCTGTAGTTTCTAAAATATGTTCATTTATGGGAGGTTTCTATTATTTAAGCCCCTCAAAGTCACTTTAGAACTGCAAAGGTCCTTTAAAATTAACTATTGGAAATTTTCATGAAAATCTTAAAAATTACATCTAAAATTCGAAGCCTTCTAACGTCCTCAAAAAATAAAATTACATTTCCAAAATTATGCCAACATAAAGTGGACATATGGTGAATGTTCATTAATAACAATTTTATTAGATATCCCTATGCAACTTAAAAGCAGAGAAATTAATATTTAAAAAATTGTGATTTTTTTCAAAATTTTCAGTAAATTTGGGATTTTTTATAAATAAAGGTAAAATATATTGACTCAAATTTACCATTAACACAAAGTACAATGTGTCACAAGAGGACAATCTATGAATAGCTTGGATAAGTAAAAGCGTTCCAAAGTTATTACCACATGAAGTGACACATGTCAGATTTGCAAAATTAGGCCTGGTCAGGAAGGGGGTAAATGGCCCGGATGGGAAGTGGTTAAAGAGCCTTTTCGGAGCACCGGGGGGCGGGCTCTTTCCTCCCGAGCACCGCATCTTCACCGCCCTCCCGAGTCCGAGGCACGCCCCCCTGGCCTTAATCACACCCCTCCTGATCTTGATTGACAGCGCTAGACCAAAATCCCGCGCCTGCGCCGTTGAACTTAGGCGGCGCAATAGCGCTTGCAGTGCCGAACACTGCAAGCGCTTCCATTCCTCTGCGCACGCGCCGTCACTTCCCCGAACCCGGAAGTGAAGGCACGCGCGTCAGAACAGCGTATCGTAGCCGCGAGTCAACAGGGCGGAGGAGCGTGACCTCGGGCATCCACAATAGGTAAGTATAATTTCCTCCACCAACCCTTCCCTTGTTGTTCCCACTACCACCAACGTATAAAGGGGCACATTGTCATATATTTTATTAATGGGCATATCACACTGCCACCTAAGTTCAGCGGCACAGGCGCAGGATTTCGGAGACCGTTCGGTCTAGCGCTGTCAATCAAGATCAGGAGGGGTGTGATTAAGGCCAGGGGGGCGTGCCTCGGATATGGGAGGGCGGTGAAGATGCAATGCTCTGGAGGAAAGAGCCCGCCCTCCGGTGCTCCGAAGGTTCATTAGCATATTTTTTAAACTTTAAATATCTCCACAACCACTGTGCTCTACTCTGCAATTAAGGTATGATTCAGATTATCAAAACTGGCCCTAGTAACCTATGTAATATACATAGGTTAAAACCTAGTGACAGAGCCTCTTTCACTGTTTTTTGTTAACCCCCAACCCCTGAAGCGCCCTTAGTATATATTATGTCCCCCACAGTGCCACCCCTACCCTTGCATATAATGCCCCCTATAGTGCCCCTACTATAAATAATGGCCCTCTCTAGTGTCCCCAGTATAAATAATGCCCCCATAGTTTCCCCAGTATAAATAATGCCCCCATAGTTTCCCCAGTATAAATAATGCCCCCACAGTTTCCCCAGTATAAATAATGCCCCCATAGTTTCCTCAGTATAAATAATGCCCCCATAGTTTCCCCAGTATAAATAATGCCCCATAGTCCAGTATAATAATGCCCCCATAGTTTCCCCAGTATAAATAATGCCCCCATAGTTTCCCCAGTATAAATAATGCCCCCATAGTTTCCCCAGTATAAATAATGCCCCCCATAGTTTCCTCAGTATAAATAATGCCCCCATAGTTTCCCCAGTATAAATAATGCCCCCATAGTTTCCCCAGTATAAATAATGCCCCCATAGTTTCCCCAGTATAAATAATGCCCCCATAGTTTCCTCAGTATAAATAATGCCCCCATAGTTTCCGCCAGTATAAATAATGCCCCCATAGTTTCCCCAGTATAAATAATGCCCCATAGTTTCCCCAGTATAAATAATGCCCCCATAGTTTCCTCAGTATAAATAATGCCCCCATAGTTTCCCCAGTATAAATAATGCCCCCATAGTTTCCTCAGTATAAATAATGCCCCCATAGTTTCCCCAGTATAAATAATGGCCCCATAGTTTCCCCAGTATAAATAATGCCCCCATAGTTTCCCCAGTATAAATAATGCCCCCATAGTTTCCTCAGTATAAATAATGCCCCCATAGTTTCCCCAGTATAAATAATGCCCCCATAGATTCCCCAGTATAAATAATGCCCCCATAGTTTCCCCAGTATAAATAATGCCCCCATAGATTCCCCAGTATAAATAATGCCCCCATAGTTTCCCCAGTATAAATAATACCCCCATAGTTTCCCCAGTATAAATAATGCCCCCCATAGTTTCCCCAGTATAAAAATGCCCCCATAGTTTCCCCAGTATAAATGATGCCCCCATAGTTTCCTCAGTATAAATAATGCATCCCCTAGTGCTGCCAGTATATTTAATGCCTCCTCCAGTGTCCTCACTATATACAGTGTTCTCTGAGGGTGCCCTACATGCAAGACTTTGATACAACGGTCAGAAAAACATGATGGACTGATAATAATTGAGATAAAATAGTGCCCTTTGGCATCAGTTTGAGTCCATACAACAGTAAGTCTGAGCTTTGTTTTAGTTAATTTGTAATCAAAAGTGTCACAATGTGACAGAAGTGTAACAGCAGGTGTGCGGCACTGGAGATAACAATGTATAGCCAATATCACGTATACTGGGAAATAAGAGCACCAACCCGGGTGACTGAGAGGAGAACACACATACCAAGGCATATTGTATGCTCAACTTACTAGAAGCAATGGTGCTGTAAAGAATATGACACCCAAAGAGAAAAAGGTTTTGAATTAGAAAATAACATTCTCTTCACCAGACCTTTGATCCCCACTGTTATTTCTGCACAGAAGGGGTTATGTGCAGTGCTGCCGCCAATGACTGGCTGCAGCCGTGAAGTGTATTCAAGCAGCAAATGAACCAGAAGTGCTTTGCTGCATGAGGACAGGTGACTGATGAGGTCAGTCATTGGCTGCGGCAGTGCATGTGACCCCTTCTGTGCGGATGTTAACAGGTAGGGGCCAAAGGTCCAGTAAACGGAGCCCAGGAGCCAAAATGGAGAAGTGAGGAGCAGGAGTATGACATCTCCACGGGTACCACTGGCGGGGTGGGAGGAGGGGTTGATTCTGGAGAACCCCTTCAAAGCAAAATCACATTGAAAAAAAAAAAATTGTTTTAAAAAAAAAATATTACAAAACATGAAAATTTTACATATTAAAACATATAAACAATAAAAAAAATAATGGAAAAAAATGATTTGGTGTTATTGATAAAGTCATTCCCCCAACAAAAATTGGGTAAGAAGCGATCAAAAAGTCATATGTACCCCAAGATGGTGCCAATAAAAAACTATAGCTTGCTCTTCAAAAAATACTCTCATACAAGTCTGTAGACGGATAAATAGTTGGTGGGTGTCAGAATACAGCAATGGAAAGAAAAATAATTTTTTGAGAAACTGTATAAATTTGGAATCACTGTAATCATACTGTCCCACTAAATAAGGTCTTCATGTCATTTTTAGAGTACGGTGAATACCATAAAAACAAAACAAAACTACTGCAGAATTGTTTTTTTACTTTCAACCCATAAATCATTTTTTTCTATTTCCAATGCAAGCTATGGTAAGTAAAATGGTGACATTGTCCCACAAAAGATAAGTCTTCACACTCGCAGACCACTTTCCCTGGCAACAACAGCTCATCTTTAAGGACCAAATGACGACACCAATCCCTGGGGTCAAACCCCTTTAACGGGTCGTCTCAGTTTAGCAAATGGCATCATCATGTAGAGAAAGTTAATACCAGGCACTTACTAATGTATTGTGATTGTCCATATTGCCTCCTTTGTTGGCTGGATTCATTTTTCCATCACATTATACACTGCTCGTTTCCATGGTTATGACCACCCTGCAATCCAGCAGCAGTGGCCGTGCTTGTATACTGTAGGAAAAAGCACTAGCCTATGTGTGGTCCCACGTTCCCAGCCATCAGAGAGGTCAGCTCTTTTTCCAATGGTGTGCAAGCATGACCACCACTCATGGACTGCAGGGTGGTCGTAACCATGGAAACGAGCAGTGTATGATGCAAACACTAAGTGTGTGCATTAAAGGGCATCTGTGGGCAGTTTTGTACCTATGAAACTGGCTGACCTGTTCCATGTGCGCTTGACAGCTGAAGACGTCTATATTGGTCCCATGTTCACATGTGTCTGCATTCCTTGGAAAAATTAAGTTTTAATATATGCAAATGAGCCTTTAGGAGTAACGGGGTCACTGCTGTTAAACCCAGAGGCTCAGCACACTGTAACTATCGTGTCCTTTCCACTTTGATTGACAGGTCCGGGCAGTGCAAACATGTTCATGCCCTGGTTCTGATTTCTCTTAAGGTCTTGATCTGCGCCATGCTCGTCAGTATCCAGCACAGATGTAATACAAGAAAGAGGCTCTCTGGCAGTTCTCTTCTGTACTGCGGGCCTCCTTCCTGTACTCAGCGTGGGCCTGAAATGCATGGTGTAGTGCAAGACTTTAGTAGAAGTCAGGGTCAGGCATGAACACCTTTACACTGCCTGGTCCTGTCAAAGTACGGAGGGCGCGGCAGTTGTTGAGAGAGCAGAATCTCATTTGCATATATTAAAAATGTATTTTTCCCAGCAGTGCGGACACATATGAACATGGAGAAGATAAATCCCGGCACTTTGCTGACTTAAGTTATTAGTAATTCTTTATTCTCACATCACCACTACGTTCACTGGAGGTTCTTTTATTTATTTATATTTGTATATTTCTTTGATTTCAGACGGGACTCAAATGATTGATGGGATGAAAACAATGTTTACTCCCGGGTTTTTATTGTTTACCCGGGTTACTAGGACTACGGCGCCTGACGTCAGAGGTGTTGTGACTTCCTTTGTTGTAATTTCCTTCCTCAACGGTTGACAAAGGCTCATGTGGAGCCGAAACGTGTCCCTTGGTGATGTGAGAATAAAGAATTATTAATAACTCAAGTCAGCAAAGTGCCGGGATTTATCTTCTCTATTGTTGGCAGCTTAGGCTTTCCACGTGCACCGCTGCAGAGACGGAGTGCCGACCGTATTTATTTATTATATATGAACGTGGGACCAACACAGATGCCTTCAGCTGACAAGTGCACATGTAACAGGTCAGCCAGTGTCATAGGTACAAATCTGCTGACAGACGCCCCTTAACCTATCTATTGCACCCCCAGAATTTGACTAGTGGTGGCGGCATGTAATTAGGGGGCATGGATTATGTTGATGTGTGAGTTATCCTCAGTCAGCAAGCTGCATGGAAGGTGAGTGCATGGTTGAGTGAAAGAAAATACATAGATTAAAGGTTTATTCCACGATTTTAATATTTACGGCCTATCCTCAGGATTCCCCGCCGTTCAGCTCTTTCAGAGTAACTCTGTCTTTTGGCACTGGAACTACACATCTCCTTCCACTGTGAAGTGGACGGAGCTTTAAATGCAGAACTGCTCCCATTCACTGCAAAGGGAACAGCTGTGCGGCTACCAGCTCCTCCCATAACACAACGGACAGAGAGGGGTAGTTCTGGTACTGACCTGCACGGCTACTCTACCACAGCTGATCGGTGGGGGTCAACATTAAAATCCTGGAATACCCCTGTCATGTGCTGGGAGGATGTGTACATGACACATTTCCCCAAAATGTAATTTACCATAAAACGTATACCTTTCTTGCACATTATTAGCCCACTTGCAGATATCTGCATGTAAAGACATCCATTTGCTATGTATACTACGAATACTGTATGTCTGAAATCTCCAATTCCAAATCTCGTACTCTAATTTCAAGCAAAGTAAAGTAGAAATACTGAACTATCCGTACCTCCCATTCAGTCCATAGATTTTCTTAGTGTCTGCTTTATAAAACAAACAGAAGCAATCTCCACCGAGTCCGGTGCTGGCGGGTTCAGTGACATTGAGGGCAGCCGCTACAGCCACTGCGGCATCGGCGGCATTCCCACCTTTCTTCAGAATATCTGGAAATAAGGACAGAAAAGCTTCACTTCTAATGTCTATATTACATTAATGAGGATATATTCATTTATTAACAGTGCAGATACGGAATAGGCTTTGTCCCCAGTCACTTATTTAATCCTGTTCTGTAGTTCATGTGGTCACTCCTGCTTTACATCAAATGGAAAGTATCTGAGGAATGCCATGCAATCCAACATGCTTTACGGGTCTTCTTCAGTATGAACAGCAAATTCTAAAGACTACAACATGCTCCAAAACCTCAATGGAAACAAAAGCAATGTGTGAATGGCAATCAGTTAAATACCCGTTCAAAAACACTACAAACCTGAAAACAAAGGCCTGTGTGAATCCGGCCATACGTATGAGATAATAGCCTGATCGCGCTCCCCCCATACACATGCGTGCTCAGAACAAAAGGATTGGGCAGACTGAAATCCATCAGGTATTGACATCTGGGTGGGAGTTCAGAGGCTCCCATACACATTTCGGTGACATGGGTAGGTTACACCAACATACGGTACGTCTAATGTATATGGCCAGATTTAGGTTTCCTGTACTGCATCAGACTGTGGCTATACGGTGTCATGGATACAGACATAAACTGTGGTAAATTTTTATTGCAAACCCATTATATCCCTATGGAAAAAAAATGTAACACAATTTGATTTTTGGCAACAATCAGGAGTTCACAAGAGACCTCTTTCAATAGGAAACACAGAAATTTGGTCACAGTAGTCCTGTGAGGTAGCCCTCGCTTTAGGCTACTTTCACACTAGCGTTAGTATGGATCCGGCGGGTGAAGGGACCCGCCGGATCCGTACTGAGTAATACAACCTTGTGGATCCGTAATTCCGGATCCGGTTGTATTAGCTTTTAAACGGATCCGGAATAACCTCTATTGAAAGTCAATGGAGGACGGATCCGTTTACAATTGTGTCCACACCAAACGGATCCGTCCCCATTGACTTGCATTGGGGGTCATTCCGGATCCGTTTAGGTGCGAATAGTGTTGCGGTTTGCTCTCCGGTCTGAAGACTGAACGGAATGCTTTCAGGAGCATTCCGTTGTCTTCAGTTCAGTTTTGTCCCCATTGACAATGAATGGGGACAAAACTGAAGCGTTTTTTTCCGGTATTGAGCCCCTATGACGGAGCTCAATACCGGAATTCCATAACGCTAGTGTGAAAGTAGCCTTAAGGGGCTTTCCAAGATATTTTTAGGTCATCAATATCAGATCGGTGGGTGTCTGACACCCAGCACCCCCACCAACCAGCTGGCTGAAGAGAAGGCCGTTCTCCATGCCAGCGCAGCCTTCCCTTCATTGTTTACTCGCTTGCCTTTGACATTGCAGGGGTGCTGGGGGTCAGACTCCGGCTGATCTGATATTGATGACCTATCCTGAATATCTCCGAAAACCCTTTTTACTCTATAACCTGATTTTTGGAGTGCCTTGTTATTTCCACATTTTGTTCTCCTTATATCTCCTGGCATCAAAAATATGTTTTGTAAGCAGAATAAATGACTGCCTACACCAAAAGTCATTATAAAATGTATCCATACTAATATGGGAGTCTTATTGCTTGCAGGCCACCTGGTGAACAGTCTTATCATAATTATATATTTGTCATATAATTCACTTTCCTGATACCGACCTTTACCACATTCCCATTACTGTGACCTTTAATGTTGATCTAGGTGACTGTTGTGTACACAGAAACTAACATTCAAAAATGACATAGAGAACAAAAAGTTCAAAAGTCATACCCTGTAAATGCTATGCACAGCATGCACATTATACTCGGCTCGCACCATTTTTATATTGGTACTAATTAATAGTGTCTCAAATTCAGGTTGTCACATACCCTGCTGGGACATACATCGATCATGAAGTGGGGTCCCTGGCTGATCTAGTCCACATGCAGGGGAGCACCCATGAATTTTGTCTAGGGGGGGTCCAAAACTCAAAATTGCAGGTCCACATAGCGCACAGCGACAATTTTTCGTCCCGCCCATTTCTCAAAGCCCTTTAGCCTGCCCAATATTATAAGCACCTCCTGCATATAATAGGCCACTCCCAACAAACACTATACAGCTGAAACGATATTGTTGAGGCCCGGCTCTACACATCATATGGAGAGGGATAGGGCGTGTCCTGGCTGCACTGCCTGCTTCACATTATACAATAAACAACAGCAGGCTACAGCCAGGAAGCTTCTCCGCTCTCCTCCCTTCCCAGTTCCTGCTCAAGTCCTGTGGTTCCCCCCACCATCCACCACCCGGCCGTGGCCTGCTGCCCCCCTTGGCCATCCTCACCCAGCTCTGAATCCTCCTTCTGCAAATGGCAGGGGGAGGAGCCGGATCATCTCCTCTCCTACATAGCGCCCCTACCTCTTACATCCAGTGATGTCACCTTTGTTGTAGACATTCTCTTTCCTCACCTTCTCCAGTCACACCAGACCGACATGATGATTTTTCAGCCATCTTCCGTCTCTGCAGAGATTGACAAATAGACATTAGTTCCCACATTTCCGTCATCTTCACATCTTCTGAACACCCCATCCTGCCACCCCCAATACTGTGCCCCCTAATACTATACTGCAGAAACTGTCCCCCTGAAAATACTAGTACCAGACAATTATTGGCACACAGTGCTCTAAAAAATAACTGTGCCCAGACTCTAATAGTATAAAGATAATGTCCCCCAAACATGATTGTGCTAAGCTGAAACTGTGCCAGGGTGCCCCCCAAAGTAACAGTGCTCCCCAAAATCCCACCAAAAGAAATAATTATCTGCCAGAGTACACTTAGTAGTAATAATGCCCCCATAGTGCCCATACTAGTAATCATGTTCCCCATAGTCCCCCAAAAGTAGTAAAGCTCACCATAATACCCCCTAGTAGTAATAATTCTCCTTATAATATGACCCCCTCTTAGTGCCTGCAGTTGAGCTAATGTCCCCATAATGTATGCCAGTATAAAATACACCTATATAGTGCCCCAGTAAATGGCCCAATAGTGCTCCTCTCCCCCTTCCCCATACTGTCCCCCACAATATGCCAGTAAAAAAAAATGCCCCTTCTTACTGCCCCCAGCGCATGCCCCTATAGTGCTCCTCTCCTCCATAAAGTGCCAGTAAAAAATCCCCTTCGAAGTGCCACCAGATGCCCCAATAGTGCTCCACTCCCCCATCGTGCCCCCAAATAATGGCCCAAAGTGCAGCTCTCCCCTATAGTCAATTAAAAAAATGCCCCTTTAGAGCTACCAGATGCCCCCATAGTGCCCACAAATAATGCCCCTATAGTGCCACCAGATGCCCAACAGTGCTCCACTCCCACATAGTGCCCCCAAATAATGCCCCTATAGTGCCACCCAGGGGCAGACTGGCCATAGACCCTACAGGGAAATTTCCCGGTGGACCGATGCCCAGGGGGCCACTTAAGCCCTCTTGATGACCGCAGACCAGGTACATAATGATCTGATGCTAAACGGCCACAGATGCCCTCCTGAACTCAACTGTATTACCATCCTCATGACGTTGATACAGTTGAATACTGTGGCTGGGATGGTGGTATTTTGTGCTGTTCTGTGGTATTTCGTTCTGCTGGGGCAGTAGTCTGTGCTGCACTACAGTATTGCAGGCTCAGTCTACTTCTGTTGTCCCTGCCTACTTGTTTTGGCCCGTCTTCTGTCAATTTGGATCCACCTACAACATGGGGCCACTTTTTTTTTTTTCCAGGGCCACTTTTAAGTTCCCAATCCGCCCCTGGTGCCACCACATGCCCCACACTGCTCCACTCCCCCATAGTACCCTCAAATAATGCCCCTATAGTGCCAACAAATGCCCCATAGTGCTCCTCTACCCCATAGTGATGAAAAAAAAAACAAATACTAATACTTATCTCCATCAGCGCTCATCTCCTACTGCCCCACCACTGCAGCCGTAATTAGATCCAGGGCTGCGCCGCCTGTGGCGATCAGCGGTGCAGCCCTGAGAGATTAAAAAATAATAAATGAACGGTTCTAGTGGGTGTACAGCCACATGTAATACCACTTTGTTCACAGAGTGGCCAGTAGTGTGGGAATATTGTAAGGTTCACTTTGCAGCTTGAAAATAAGTTTTAACTGGAAGACGCTATCACAGGAACATTTTTTTCAAGCCTCAGATCACACCCCTATTAGACCCCCCAGCCTCAGATCAGTCTCCTATCAGACCCTCCCCAACCTCCATTAGCCTTAATTCAGACCCCCATCAGACCCTACCCAGCCTTCCACCCAGCAACCAATCAGTCCCCCCAGCTTGCATGTCTTCAGATCGGACCCCCAATCAGACCTCAGTTCAGATGTTTAAAAAAAATAAAATAAACTTACCTCTACTGCTCTGGACAGCGCTGCCACTTGGCAGATTCACTTACCCTCTCTGGTCTTCTTCCTGCCACGCTGTACTATGACCTGACAGGGTCAGGTCATAGTAAACGCCTATGTGCACTAGGTCCTGAACAGTGGCGTACATAGAGAAGTAAGGGCCCCATAACAAGGATCAGACCAGGCCCCTCACACAGGACAGAAGGCTTTCTGCCTAAACCCTTTTCAATGACCCTTGAACCATTTTCCACTGCCTCATTTGCTAAAAGTTATTCCTTTAGAGGGTAAAGTTCTGACCAAGTTTTCACCTCCAGTAGAAGAGGAGATAATCCCAACTACGACTGGGCCCCTCTTGCCCTGGGCCCCATAGCAGTCGTATGGTCTGCCACTACGGTAGCTACGCCCCTGGTCCTGAAACTGTACATATCAGGAAACAGAGTGGGCCCGGAAGAAGATCAGGGAAGGTGAGTACAGCCAGCGTAGTGGTATTCTCATCTTCCTGTGCCTCCCGCATGCTAATGACCACTTCCATAATGGAAGCGGTCATTAGCATTTGCACTATATGATCTGGCAGGGAGCCACAGTCCTGACCACCAGCTGGCTGGGAACTGCAGAGCGCTCCGACACTCGCTGTTTCAGTAGCTCACTTTGCAGTGCATGACCGCTATGGAACCAGTGTAGCACAGCAAACTATACTGTTTCCCTGACTCAGAAACACCATATCTTGCTGTGCTACGTTGTTTCCATAGCGGTCATGAACCACAATGGGAGCCACTGAAACAGTGAGCGTCTGAGCGCTCGGCAGTTCCCTGCCGGCTGGTGTTCAGGACTGTGTCTTATCTCGCCCTAATAAACCCTTTAAGAGCTATTGTATAAGCCAGATTCAATAACTCTACAGAACACAATGTCCATTGTAACATCTAGAGATAGACTGGCCTTGTATCCCATCCCAAGCATGAAAACTATTAACTTCATTAACTGACTTAGGTATATATGGTACCACCATCCTGACGTGAGGATCTAATCAATATCTGACTGAGAAGTGGATCATTGTAGGTAATTCAATAATATGGGGGAAATCCTGGAACAGGAAGCTGACAGCACTGATGATAAGCGCTTGTACACATAGTAGATTTACATGTGGTGTACAAAAGACCAGGAGACATTCTTCATACTGTATGTGGTGAAATTGTAACGTCTCCAATGGCACCCTACTGTAGGGATTCTAGGTGTAATGGTGGGGCCCACCCTACTAATTCACATGCGCATTCACAAAAGGACAACTGGGGGGTGTATGGATACAGTCAGCTTATACGACAGGAGGTATCCTGGCAAATATGCTCACTACAGCGCTAAAACACAATGCAACCACTAGATGTAAACTTTTACTATACCTTAAAATGCTGCCTATAATGTGGAGATCTGCAACAAGAGTTGTCCTGTGGAATAATAATACCCTGTTACATCCAAGGGATTACCATCCTTTTTCTAGACCCAAACCTATTGTAATTTGGGGCAAGATGGCACGAAATTTCAGGATAACTTCACTGTATTGCTCTGCATGGTGTTATTTTCAAAGGCCTTCCATGGCCAAGATGGACATAACCAGCAGTAAGTGCCGGCCATGGAGGCGGGGTTATGTAAATGAGTGAGCGGCCAGTACTCCGCTGTATCCAGAACTACCATAACAGTGAATGGCAGCTCCTCAAACAGCGCAGCACAGCAAGCTACGACAAAAGGCCGAGACTGGACAAGCCCTTTAAGTTTAGATAAGAAAAATATGCTGCTATCATCTAATAACCTGATCTCTAATTTACTAAGAAGACATGAACACTTATGTTAGCCACATTTTTATCAAAACCACCAAAACATCTGCAAGTGCTGGAAAATTCCAGCCACAGGTATGGACAGGTAAATAGCAGAATCACCTATATATACAAAAAACTGTCCAGTCAAGGATTACAATAAATATACTTTATTATTTTCATCAAAGAAAAGACAGCAATTAATAGAATAAGAAGCAGGGAACAGTGGTAGGGGGAATAAAAAAGAGAGTAGGGAAAGCGGTGTGCAGCAAATCCACCTCCAAATAACCTGGCCAAAAAAGTCAGGTAACCAAGGGCTATGGCAAATCAACTCTGTAAAAGCCAAAGGGACGAAACTACAGCCAGAGCCTCGATAGATTCCATATATTGCGTACGGCCCCTTGATTGAAAATCAGTACTAGAAACAATTAAGCATATATAGCCATAAGTTACCAAGACAAAAGCACCGCCAGAGGTGGGAGATAAGATGCCGCACAACCGCGTCCCAGTCCCGACGCCGTTTCGCCACGTAGGGCTTCTTCCGGGGAATGGAGAACATGTTGTCAACACACCGCCTTATATTTCAACAATACAGCTGTAATAACTTAAAATAATTAACAAGGACCAACCGGACTGACCGGGAGTAAAATCAGCCAATACCAGGCCTCTCTGTCGGAGCCACGTCATGTGCAGCACTGCGCGCCTACGAGCGTCCGCCCGGATATAGACCCGGACATGCGCATCATAGTGCGTTTCACAATGGAACGCATCAACGCTCCACATAGCGTCACCACGTCTGCGTTTCACGCTGGAACGCAAAATTAACTTACACCGAGGCGTCCGGAATATATAGGTATAAAAACCATATTATAAGTAGATTCAAAGAAATGACATCATGGACCTCAGTTATACCCTAGATACATCAATAATATAGTTCTATTCAACGCTGATAAGTACCAAAGTGATAAAGTGCGAAAAGTGCAAGTGAGTGCCGAAAAATACACATGCAAATAAAGTGCCATATTTTTATCAGTAAGATTAGAACTGAGCTATAATGAGCATTTATAAGGTCTGAGAGCAGAGATAAGGAGCCTGTCAGATTAGCTGGCTGACAGAGCAGATAGAAAATTCTGATCCCTCTACTAGAGCATCTCAGCCCTGTAGAGAAAAAAGGGTTCTATCTAATATATAAAGCTGAGTGTATGTAGGTATGTGTGTATTTATGTGTGTATGTCCACTAAAGGAATCCCCACTGTCGCAGCTACAATCACGAAATTTGGCACACAGGTACATCAGGTGTCCAGGAAGGTTTTAGACCGGGTCTCAGCTCTCCAGGATGTACCGTTTCTGAGATATTCCCAAAAAATGCATTAGCCAATAGAAGCTTGGTCACATGACCCTTATCAGCCAATAGAAGCTCGCAGGCAATTAGTTTCCACACACCAGGTTTCCATAACAACCCAGCCATTTTCCTTCACTGCTGTAGGTCTGCTATAAAGGGGCAGAGCGCTGTGGATGACACTGTTAAAGGGGTATTCAGGTTACCATAAATATAATTTATGTTTTAGACTAACTCATCATCAATCATTACCTAATATAATGTAAATTTCACATATTTACAGTTCAGTAGTAACAAAAGCTGTTTTCTTCCACTGCTACCCACTGTGTTTCCTCATAAATTACCATGGCATCGACCTGTAATTCAGACCACCCTCAAAAGAAGGACTTAAAAGCCCCACCCCTAGGTCCAGCTAAGACAGGCCCCTGACTTGGTCAGACCACGCCCCCTTTCATTCTGCAGCCAACGGGGATTGAAAAAATGCTGCAGGGGTGGTAGAGAGGGTGAATTTCTCCCTGTAGCTCATGCTCAGACTGCACAGTGCTGCTGTCTGAGACTGAGCTGTTCAAAAAGACATCCCTGTCCTCTGTCCAGGCCCCACGCCGGACAGAGACCAGGGAGTCAGAAAGCCAGACTGCCCAGCCTAAAACCGGACCTCTGGCCACCCTAGGGGCAGGCTGACGGTAGGGTGGCCAGACGTCCGGTTTTAGGCTGGACAGTCCGGTTTTCTGGCTCCATGTCCTCCGTCCGGTGGAGTGCCTGGAGGGACGCAGGGATGTTTACCCTTTCAGTAGCTCACGCCCAGACAGCTTCTCCTCTGTGTCTTCACGGAGTCAAGGAGCATGGTCTTGTGTTTAGGGGTGTGGCTTCATGGGACAAGACAGTGGCCACCCTAGCTGCTGTGGAGGTCACAGTTAAAGGGGAGGGCGCTGTGGATGTTACTGTTAAGGAACAGGTTGCTGTGGAGGTCACTGTTAAAGGGGCGGGCACTGTAGAGGTCACTCTCGATATCTTTTAACGACACACACAAACATTAAATGAAATAGATGAAATATACCCGGGCGAAGCTGGGTCCTTCTGCTAGTAATTGTAATAAAGAACAATTTAAAAATGATTTTTAGCACAAAATGTTTCCTTTGTATAGCACAAAAAGTGCTGCAACCTCTTCATATACCAAACACAGCGCTGTTCTTTGTAAAGGGACTGCTTGGATTGTGTCTCAGTCTCATTCACTTGACTGGGACTGAGCTGCAGAAAGGCATCAAGAGGGGTTATCTGAGGGTCTACCATTGAATTTTGCTAATTTCATGGCAAATACAAATCAGATTTTTCAAATGTGCATTTCTGCCGTGTCAACATGCCCTACGGAAATGTTCTTTAACTACAGCAAAAATACATGGAGTACCTAAGCCGATCTGTGTAGCAAGTGGTTGACTGGTTGCTACACATCCTCCAGTGCAGACGATGGGAGATCTTCTGGAAATGAATTCTAACCCACTAGTCATTGCTGGCTGAGGTACTTATCTGGCGTTTCAATGCTAAAAGAGAAAATAAAACATACCATTAAAATAAGAGTGAATACATAAAATAGCCTGACTTATACATGTAATCATCAGGGGAAATAAAATGGCTGCCGTTCTATTAGTACACACAAAACCTGTCCTAATGATACAGCAGCACAAGTTACTTCAGAGCACTGAGCTAAAGAGTGGCCTTATCCTCCTCTCTGCTCTACTTGTCAGGGATTATGATCCTGAATACAGATGAAAAGATCTTCAGCTGTAGAAATGGAGTTCATGTGGAGACATGAAGTACAGAGAGGAGGTGAGGATGTGGGTAATGAGCAGCAGCTCTTGTATGCAGTCACCATTACCATAGTCTGTCCTGTCCTTCCTCTCTGTACTTCATGTCTCCTCATGAACTCCATTCCCACAGAGATTCAGCTAAAGATCTTATCATCTGTATTCAGGATCATTATCCCTGACAACTAGAGAGGAGGAGGAGGCAGCTCTTTACCTCAGTGTTGTGAAGTAACTTGTCCTCCTACTGTGTCATTAGGACAGGTTCTGTGTGTACTAAAACAGCAGACATTTTATTCCTCCTGAAATTGTTTTATAACTAATGAACGGTATTTGGGAATATATTTATAATAAAGAAATTTATAATATAGATAAAGTATTTTTCTTTTCTTAATTCCCAGAGAACGCCTGTAAGGAACGCCTAGTTACTACTCTAGGGATTATTCCTTTCCCCCTCAATGCCAGTAGCGATAAGGTAGTGATAGGTTCTCTGAATAGATCCCTCCATTACTAGACAAGACCCTTGCTGAACGTAGACTCTAAACCAGAATCCAAACAAAAAGAACCAAAGACAAAATGTAATTGTAAAAGCAATTATATGAAGTAATGTCGTGGGAGATCCAGTGCTCATTTTAGGGGCCATAGACCTGAGATCTTTATCTGCAGACCGATATCAATTTGCTGAGATCTGTTGATAATCTAATTTCTTTGGTAGTAAAACCGATCATCCGCATTGTGGTCAATAAGTCATCTGCGGTATTGCTCATGTGAACGATCCACCCAACATGCCAATGTGAAAAAACCTCACTGACTCCCTGGACCTTGAGCAAAATGGCAAATGACTGAAGGAACTTCACCAATCATGTCATACACATGTAGTGTCCAGCCTGGCCCATCACATTTTCAGCCAAGAACAAAAGCGTCTGCTAATTCATAAAATAATGGTCATGAAATATTTCAGCTCATTTTTGTCTTATGTGTATGACCAGGACGCAGAAAGGACTGCCTGTAATGGATGTTGTATGGTGGCATGCATCACCAATAGGTCCCACCGTATGGTTAGCAGATACGTCAGGAGCTTTTCGCGGGTGTCACAAACATGACGTGAAAATAGACTAAGTAATCCCTAATCCACAGGATAAGAGATAAATATTAGATTGGTTGGGATCACAATAGTAGGACCCCCACTGGTCACAAGAACAGGGGCCCCTGATGTCTCCACTGCCCAATAGACATGAATGGAGCGGTACTGAGCATGCTCGACCTGCCACTCTGTTCATTTCTGGAGGGAGGGGGCTGCAGGTAGGCCCAGTTCTTATGCTTGGTGGAGGTCCCAGCAGTAGAATCTCCACCGAACTGTCTGTTTTTTCTGTTTCTCCAATCGAATAGATAAAAATCAGCAAAGCCAAAAAAACGACACCCCAAGAAGAAGCCGCCTGTAACCACAGCGGTCAGGAGGAGGAAGAGAACAATTCACGGCTCCATCCAGTCCTCACTAATGATTACATATGGTTAGATTTGTCACAATACATTTTTGGGCTATGGGGTGTGACTGTGCGTCAAGCATTGGAAACATTTTGTTTTTTTCTTTTTACATTTTCTATATACCCGTTTCTGGGAAAGTTGGAGGGCAACCAATATGGCCACCACTACAACTCTCATTTGGGTTTCCTAGAATCCAAGATGACAAATCATTTTGTGATCATTTATCATTTCCCCCTAAACCTGAAACTGTAAAAAAAAAAAAGTCCCAGCCCCTGATGTGCTACTTTCTGAATGCCCATGCACCTACGTTAGGGTACACGCAACGCTTCTACTCTGTCCTCACCACTGGGGTGAGGTGGGACTGTGGTGGGGCTATAGGACCCAGCAAACTCCTTACTGCTTGTAATTTATCCTGGAACTGTGGAGATGAAACTTTAATTCTACAATAAAGAATCAAGATTTTATTTCCTGGGCTGAACTTCTTTTTCCTTTGAAAGTAAATAACGATTGAAATCTTCCCCCGCTAGATGTCAATCTAGACGCACAGACTGGTGGAGGAGGTGCCTAATTTAGGACGAGGCGTGCACATCATCATAAACTAAGATCATCCTCCGGCAGCACGGCGCCATCAATGATAAATGACCCCCTTTGTCCTACTAAGTCTAGCAGCTTTAAAATCTGTGAAAAAACACATGGAGACTGCTGTAACCTGGGATTTTAGGCTACATTCACACGACCATAGTGTATTGCGGTCTGTAAATTGCAGATCCGTAAAACATGGATGGCGGCTTGTGTGCATTCCGCATTTTGGCCTCTACTATAATAGAAAATGCCTATTCTTGTCTGCAATTGCGGACAAGGATAGGACATGCTCTATCTTTTTTGCAGGGGCCTCGGAACAGAACAACGGATGGAAATGAACAACGGATGGTCCGCAACCGCAGACAAGACTAGGCATTCTCTATATAGCGCTGGCCATGTGCGGTCCGCAAATTGCGGGACGCACACGGCCGGTTTCTGTGTTTTGCGGTTCCACAATTTGCAGACCGCAAAACACTTACCGTCGTGTGAATGCACCCTTAGGCAGAGGCTCCACGACGACACTCACAATTCAATATAAAAATCACAATACAGTGACTCCTGGGTGACAACGTCTCCCTATCAAACTGAAAGCTGCAAAGAACTTCATGAACAACATAAAACGGATATCAGAATATTTGGGATGATTACATGGTTGTCTGAACACAGATATTATCAAAACTGGTGTGAAGGAAAACTGGCTTAAAGGGATTCTCCGAGTTATAAATATTGATGACCTATCCTCAGGATAGGTCATCAATATCAGATCGGCAGGGGTCCCACACCCGGCACCCCCGCCGATCAGCTGTTTGAAGAGGAGGCACGCGCTGTATCAGCGCTGCCTCCTCTTCACTGTTTACATGCTGGCCGACACAGAGTAGTGGTGAGTAGGTGTAATTACACCTCACTGCCCCATTCATTTCTATGGATAGAATCGCTTCCATAGACTTGTATGGGAGCGATTCTTCCCATAGAAATGAATGGGGCAGTGAGGTGTAATTACACCTACTCACCACTACCCCCGAATCGGCCAGCATGTAGACACTGAAGAGGAGGCAGCGCTGATACGGCGCGCGCCTCCTCTTCAAACAGCTGATTGGCGGGGGTGCCGGGTGTCGGACCCCTGCCGATCTGATATTGATGACCTATCCTGAGGATAGGTCATCAATATTTATAACTCGGAGAACCCCTTTAATTGCTCATAGCAACCAATCAGATTCCACCTTTCATTTCCAAAGGAGCTCTGACAAATAAAATGTGGAATCTGGTTGTTGTGGGCAAGTAAGCCAGTTCTACTTTACACCAGTTTTGATAAATCTCCTGCATTATTCTTGTAGGACTCAGTGGTGACTTCAGGGCTACCTGGTGATATGTGTCTTCTGCAAGTTACACGACCAAAAAAAGCAACCGTGCTGCTTGTCTGTCATTTATTGTCATGTGGATATTTTACAGCTGTACAAAAACCTCAGGTCACTGGTACGTCGAATGCCATGTTTATTGCAATTTATGATGACGACTGTCGTGTCATAGCCTTGCTAGGTCAGGGATTGCAACGCAACTCCACTGACAGTTACGCTACACGATGACATGTGCTGGGCACAACCGAAAACCTCTGTGATCTGCTGTTGCCTGAATTGCAAACAGGCCGTGTTAATGGAGTAGTCAGGTACAGTGTCGACCACAATTACAACAGCGTTGGTTTTTTTGCAACTGTCACGACCTCTGGCGACGATGTGATGTCACCGTCTTCACGTCACCAAGTACCTGACACTTATTCCTATAGAGAAAAACATTGGTGGTCATTTACTAAGATCACTACACTAGTTTTTGGTGTAAAAAGGCCATAAGGCCCCATTTTATGACTTTCTAAACTGTCGCATGGGGCGTTTTACTCCATCCCCTGCCGGCAAATTCACTAACACTTTACGTCTGGTATAAATGACGTCTGAGATCTACTCCAGTCAGAGGTCGGGGAAAATTTCAAACTAGGTGCTCGGAGGATGCGTTTAACTTAAAAAGAGGGGCACACCCCCTTGTAAATTAGACACATCTTCCAGCAGTATCACACACTAGCCTAAAATACAACTTTTTCATAAATGACCTCCAAAGACCTCGACTCTAACACAAGGCTGAAGTCAAGCCGCCATTTTATTACACTCTGTAAGCAAAATTGTATGACAATTCCTCTGGGAGCTGTCATGGCGACCACACAGCTTGCTTTATAGTTAGAGACATATATACGCTCCATATACAGAGGCTGTAGAGCTGGTAATGCACACATCACTTATACCACACACGTCTGCCGGGACTCAGGACAGAATGGTGGCGGTCAGGTGGTGGGTGACGTCAGCGGCACGCGGTGAGGTGGTGCGTGACGTCAGCAGCACGGTAAACAGCCGGCTTCCCGCCTCACAGCCGCGCGGGAGAAAAGTCCTTCCACTTACCGGACACGGCCGTTAGCACTGTGCGGTGGACTTTGGTCTTAACTTTTGAAAATTGCAAAGAGGGAGCGTGCATCAGCACTAACTAACTACCTACCTGTACCTTTTTTTTCTTGCGAGTCATATGACTTCACTAATAACAGTCCGGACGGAGGCCCAGAGGGTTAGCACTGTGCAAAGGGACTGTCCCCCAAAGAGGGACACTTGGGAGGTATGCTTACCACAGAGGCTGCAGCTGCAGGAAATAGCGATTTGTGACAGGCCTGGGGTTTATAAAATAGCAGAATGTGCCCCATAGCTAAGAAAGGATTAATAAATATCAATATCAGCCAATTACAAAACAGACCGAAAAATTCCTACACCACCCTGCTGCATCTGTAATGAAATGTCCCTCAGGCTTCTGTCACTCTATTATTTGTGGCTTATTAAACACATTCGTGAAATTCATGCATTTGGTATGAGAAGTGTTTGTCACACAGAACTCTACATACAGGAGTCACCTGGAGAAAGACAAACACCTGGAGCTCAGTGCTGGTTTGCAACAAAAGTTATTATTTTTTAGCATTTTCTGACACCTCTTTTCTAAAAAGTGTGCAGCAGGGTGCGAGCTGCAGGCGGGAGCTCCATGGCCGTGTTCCTTTCAAAAGTGCTGCACAAATCAACCCCACTTTATACCATAAGGGCTCATGCACACAAATGTATCTTATTTCTATGTCCGTTTTTTTTTTTTTGCGGGCCATATGCGGAACCATTCATTTCAATGGGTCTGCAAAAACTGAAGTTACTCCGTGTGGATTCCGTTCTGCAAAAAAATAGAACATCCGCATTATGGACAAGGATAGGACTGTTCTATTAAGGGCCAGCTGTTTCTTTCCGCAAAGTACAGTATGCACATAGATGTCATCCGTATTTTTTGCGGACCGCAAAATACGGTTATGTGCATCAACCCTAAGGCTACATGCACACGACAGTGAAAAAAAAACGTCCGTTAAAAACGGACACACTCGGTTTTTCATGGCCATTTTGCATCAGTGTGTGCATCCGTTTTCTGGCCGTGTGTCCATTTTTAATGTCCGTTTTGCATCAGTGTTTCATGTCCGTTAAAAACGAACATGAAAAATTGATGAATTGGATTGGCAGTTATTTCTTGCCCCAAACTATAATCATGACCCCCATGATTCCCATAATGTCCTCCATAGTGCCCCTAACTAAAATAATGTCCCCCACGGTGTAAATAATTTTTTATAGTGCCCCAGCTAAAATAATGTCCCCCATGTAGGCCCCTTGGTGAAATAATGTCCCCCATAGGCCCCCTGTAAATAATGTCTCCCATGTAGGCCCCTGGTAAAATAATGTCCCCCATGTAGGCCCCTGGTAAATAATGTCCCCCATGTAGGCCCCCTGGTAAAATAAGTCTCCCAAGCCCCCTGGTAATGTCCCCATGTCCCCCTAGGCCCCCTGGTAAATAATGTCCCCCATGTAGGCCCCTGTAAAATAAGTCCCCCATGTAGCCCCTGGTAAAATAATGTCCCCCATGTAGGCCCCCTGGTAAATATGTCCCCCATGTAGCCCCCTGGTAAATAATGTCCCCCATGTAGGCCCCCTGGTGTAAAATAATGTCCCCCATGTAGGCCCCCTGGTAAAATAATGTCCCCCATGTAGGCCCCCTGGTAAAATAATGTCCCCCATGTAGCCCCCTGGTAAAATAATGTCCCCCATGTAGGCCCCCTGGTAAAATAATGTCCCCCATGTAGGCCCCCTGGTAAAATAATGTCCCCCATGTAGGCCCCCTGGTGAAATAATGTCTCCCATGTAGCCCCCTGGTAAAATAATGTCTCCCATGTAGGCCCCCTGGTAAAATAATGTCTCCCATGTAGGCCCCCTGGTAAAATAATGTCCCCCATGTAGGCCCCCAGGTAAAATAATGTCCCCCATGTAGGCCCCCTGGTGAAAATAATGTCCCCCATGTAGGCCCCCTGGTAAATAATGTCCCCCATGTAGGCCCCCTGGTAAAATAATGTCCCCCATGTAGGCCCCCTGGTAAAATAATGTCCCCCATGTAGCCCCCTGTAAAATAATGTCCCCCATGTAGGCCCCTGGTAAAATAATGTCCCCCAGTAGCCCCCTGGTAAATAATGTCCCCCATGTAGGCCCCCTGTAAAATAATGTCTCCCATGTAGGCCCCCTGGTAAAATAATGTCTCCCATGTAGGCCCCCTGGTAAAATAATGTCCCCATGTAGGCCCCCTGGTAAAATAATGTCCCCCATGTAGGCCCCCAGGTAAAATAATGTCTCCCATGTAGGCCCCCCATCTTAAATCATTTCCCCCATGGTTTAAATAAATGCCCCCATAGCTCCTTTTTGATGATTTAAAAAACACCTCACCTTCTCCACTTGCTTGCGCTGCAGCAGTCTCTTCTCTCACGCACAGGACCTGCCGAAGGACCTGTGAGCGATGACATCACTGAACGCGCCAACGTGATGACGTCATCGCGCATAACGCAGGTCCATCGGCAGGGCCTGCTCAATGAAGAAACCAGAGACTGCGCGAGCAAGTGGATAGGGTGAGTGGCCATATGGTACCCGTTTTTAACGGCCGGTAGATGGGAGCACTCCTGTCAATCGGCCGTTAAAAACGGCCCCATTTATTTCAATGGGCAGTCGGGCCGTGAAAACGGGCCAGAAATAGGCCATGTCCTATTTCTGGACGGACGCTATTCACTGGCTGTTAAAAAAACGGCCATGTGAATAGCCCCATAGGCTGACATTGGCACAAAAAATGGCCGTGTGACGGCCGCTACTTAGACGGCCATCACACGGCCATTTTCACTGTCGTGTGCATGAGCCCTAAGGCTACTTTCACACTTGCGTTTGGAGCATACGTTTGTGAGATCCGTCACAGGCTCTCATGAACGGTCCTGAACTGATCAGTTTTGTCCTAATGCATTCTGAATGGAAAAGGATCCGTTCAGAATGCATCAGTTTTGCTTCAGTAGCAGTTTCCATTCCGTTTTGGAGGCGAACACTAAAACGCTGCTTGCTGCGTTTTGGTGTCCGCTTGAAGAAACTGATCCAATCTGATCCGTCATGACTCACAATGTAAGTTAATGGGGACAGATCCGTTTTGTCTGACACAATAGAAAACGGATCCGTCCCCCATTGACCTTTAATGGAGTTCAAGACGGATCCGTCTTTGCTATGTAAAAGATAATACAAACTGATCCGTTCAGAACGGATACAGACGGTTGTATTATCATGACGGATCCAACAAAAACGCTGGTGTGAAAGTAGCCTAAGGCTAGTGTTGAGCGAACTTGTGTTTTCAAGTTCGGCTACAAGGTTCGGGTTATCTAAGGCCCCTTTCACATGGACGAGATTTCATTTATTTCAAAGGGTCTTTTCACATGAGCGATGTTTTTCACTCCTGAGTTCGCCGTTGCGTGAAAATCACAGCATGTTCTATATTCTACGTTTTTCACGCAGTCCTGGCCCCATTGAAGTGAATGGCTCTGCGTGAATCACTGATGGTTGCTAAGAGATGTTGTTTGTAAACATTCAGTTTTTTATCACGCACGTGAAAAACGCATCAAAACGCGTTGCACCCGCGCGGAAAAAACTGAACGAACGTACACAATCGCAGTCAAAACTGACTGTGATTGCGTGTGGATTGGTGCGGATGCGTGCCCCATAGAAGTGAATGGGGCTTCAGTGAAAAACACATTGCATTACATTGTAGTCCAGATGTAATGCGTTTTTCACTGAAGGTCGCTAGGAGATGTTGTTTGTAAATCTTTTTTTTCATGCTCGTGAAAAATAAATGCCTCAAAACTACACACGTCCAGAGAAAAGCGGAAACACTGAACACAAATGCAGATAAGGCCCCATTCACACGTCCGTATTTTGCATCCGCATCCTCTCCGCATCCGTTTCCGCATTTGCGGACAATTATGCGGATAGTATGCGGATCCATTCATTTCAATGGGTCCCGAAAAAATGCGGACATTGCACCGTATGTTGTCCGCATCCGTTTCTCTGTTCCGTTCCGTTTTGCGGATCCGCAATCAGAAATCCTCCTGTCCTACTTTTCCTCCTGTTTTGCGGTCCGTAGCCCAATACAAGTCTATGGGACGTCCGTAAATGCGGAAGACATGCGGAAAGCCATCCGCATGTCATCCGTATTTGCGGATTCCGTTCCAGAAGGGGTGAAAAAAAAAAGATGTTATTCATCCTTACCGCAAAAAACGGATGACATATCGATACATCCTTTCCGTTTTTTACGGAAAGACGGAACGGATGTCCTGGAAAAACGGAGTTTTTTGCGGCACAACGGATCTGCAAAAAACTGACCGTTTTCCAGGATGTGCAAAAATCAGCATAAAGCAGCATAAAATTGTGACAGAAATGCTGATTTCAGCACTGTGTCACTCATGAGCTAAAAGTTAGTGGTTGCCGAGAACCAGCATCATAATCATTGCAACCCAGGCCTGGAAAAGAGTCAAATCTACCTGAGAAGAGTCATGGTTATTCATAATCTCCTGCTCTCCCGCCCATCTGCTGATGATTGGCAGTTCTCTCCTAGAGACAAAGGGAGAAAACTAGGTAGAAGCCTGTCAGTCATCAGCAGGTGGGCAGGGAGAGCAGGAATTCATGAATAACCAGGACTCTTCTCAGGTGGCCATGACTCTTTTCCAGGCCCAGTCTGCAAGGATTGTGATGTTGGTTCTCGATAACCATTCACTTTTATGTTATAAATGACAGACATTCAACTCACCTGTCTCTACTTTATTCTGCTGTTAGTATGGGCAGCATAAAGTTAATGACAGGTTCCCTTTAAGAAATCGGGAGGGTCTTCCTCCAGAGGGATTTCTACTAAGGTCTCTTTCACACTTCAGTGATTTCCATCAGTGATTGTGAGCCAAAACCGGGAATGGAACCTCCACAGACATCGGGTGTAAGGGAATGATCTGCACCCGTTCTGTGTTTAGAGCTGCACCTGGTTTTGCCTCACAATAAGGCCTCATGCATGTCATGTCCTATCCTTGTCTGTTTTGCGGACAAAGATAGGAAATTTTTGCAGAAAGGAGAAAAAAACGCGGCATGCAGACGCCGGTATGAAGGTAGCAAAGGGATCCAGCGTGTTGTAGATAAAATCAATCCTTTATTGGAATAGTTCACAGAAGAAAACGCACATCCCGCCGAACTATTACAATAAAGGGTTGATTCTTATTTACAAGACGCTGGATCCCTTTTCTACCTTCAAATCGCTTATTGCTAAGGACGTGAACCTCGAATCCGGGCAGTGACTTGTTTGATGACTCCAACATCTTGTGCTGGATGACACCTTCTCTATACAAGACATGGACGGTATCCTGATCTGCGCTAAACAGATATGGTCGTATGCACACAAAAACTCCAGAAAACATGTCAGAAGCTTCACTATTCTTGTAAACTTGAAAACATAAAATGGCACTTCCAGTAACAAAACCGCCAGTCGCAAAAAAAAAATGCTTGTGCATCCTTGGTTTTCCATGTCCCATAGACCTTCAGCAAGATGCAAAAGATGCAAATAACGTCACTAAATGCAAAAAATGCAGAAAAAAATACTGGGCCTATTTCTCACACTGAGTACGCTCATGTGAAGTCGACCTTAGGGTGGCTCCTTTTATATTTCTCTTAAGGGTAGGTTCACACCTCCACTTAACTCATCTGGCAGGCTGTTCCAGCTTTCCCGTATTAGTGCCGGGTTTCGTCTGAAACCTAGGGTTGTTTCTCACAAACGTGATTGGCCCAGGAAAAAATGTACTGTGTGTCTGCCAGATCTCCTTGGCCGACCTCGCTCATCTCAACTGAACTGACTGTATCATATCTGAACATGGATCTCTTGTACTGAGCCTACACGATGCAATCCAGGGGGTGAAATTTGCAGCCAACATGCCCATACTCATTAGATAGCCCGGCCTCATGCCAAACGATTGATACTGCACATATGGAGGAAGCTATGACTCATCAGTGGGTGGGCAGAGCTCTCCCTGCATACAAGGACTCCTTCCTCACAACTGGTCACATGACGTAAGGGTAGCAGGTCACCGCTGTGATCTGTGATTGGCTGCAGCAGTCACTTGCCCTCTGGTCGATGGATGTTAACATCAGCACAGCAAGGAGAGGAAGAGCTGGTCAGACACAGAACCCAGAGGTTGTGACCAGGTAAGTATGATCTCCACCGTGGATTGGCCACTCTTGGGGGTCTTACTCGTGGATAACCCCTTTAAAATAAAAAAATCATGTTATATTCACCCCTTTCTCCAGCGATATTATGCGGGGCAGTGGTCCAGTCCTCCCGCTGCTGCTTATTCACAGCTGTACAGAACGTTACCGCTGCAGCCAATCACTAAGGACAGTAAGTGGCTGCAGCGGACCGGAGCAGTGCCTCAGACATGACTCTGGAGAAAGGAGTGAGTATAGGATGTACTCTAGGCCACTCACACGAGTTGTGGACACAGAGCATCCGGACTGAATCTTTGTTTTCATGTTCTATATTTGGGGCTTGCATGAAAAACGGAAGGCAACCAGATGCAATGCGTTTTTCACCGTTGATCACTAGAAGATGCAGATTGTTATTCTTCGTTTTTTCTTCACGCATGTGAAAACCGCATACGATCTGGATAAAATCCAGACAGAAAAAACACATACACAGAACACACAGAACACAATCGCAGAAAAAACTGATTCAACTTTCCGTGCAAAACCATCAGTTTTTTATGAACAGACTCTGACACAATCCATATCGCTTGTGTCTTAGGCTTTTGCAGGACCCGTCCAAGATTTTCAATAGCATCAGACAACCTCTTGCGGATTATGCACAGATTTTTCTGAGCAGAAAAAATGCAGCGTAATACAGTACCAGCAAACGAGTGAGATTTGACAACTCTCATCTGCACTCTGCTATGTGGACTTGTCAATTGTTTGTGCGATTCCGCACCTTCCGTAGAGTGGTTTTCCCCCTAGACTTCAATGGGTTCTTTACAGAAACTCTGCCCCAAAAACTACATAAAAATGCACTAAAACTACAATAAATAGTGCTGATTTGCGGTTTTGGTGCAGATTTCATGGAGATTTTCTGCACACAAATATGCCAGACAAAGCACACTGACTTAAACGCCACTGACCCAAAAACATAACTATTTATCCTGAATTTAATATTTCCCATCGACTTCCATGCAACATCTGAAACTGCTGTTTTTTGCCTAAAAAATGCTGCAAAAAAAATGAGGTTTTTTGCAGCAAAAATGGCTGATTTATTGCACAGCTTGTGGATGAGATTTCTTAAAATCTCATCTGTTTTGCTGGCACTGTACAACTTTGTGGATTTGCTGCTTGTGAATGTTTATGGCACATGTGAACACGCCCTACAGACTTTTCCCAACGTCGATCAATTTTCCAAAACCTGAATGTCTCAAACAAAGGCAAAGTTCACATCTCCAGTAAAGATTTATGGCAGGCAGAGAAGAACCTGCCGGCATTCACCAGATCCAGCATTGCCAGATTCAACAGATCATCTCTGGATCCCTATTGATTATAATTGGTCCCACTGGTGATCCGACCGCTTTCCGACATAAATGTCGGTTTTCAACCAAATACTGTTTTCTGTCCGGATCATCTTTTATGGAGACGTGAACGCTTCAGTTGTTGGTGTGAAGCTACACAAAAGTACCCGGCCTGCACCTCATTTATCATCCAGCTCGGGCCACTGATACATGTCTAAGGTTACAGCATGTGTGAGAATGTTAAATGTGCTTCACTATGTGTTCAGCCACCTCCTCATTATCCAAATCTGCAGCCCTGCGGCTCCATAACATTTCCTTAGGGCTCATGCACACGACCGTATGTATTTTGCGGTGACGTCCATGTGCATTCCATATTTTGCAGAACGGAACAGCTGGGTCCTAATAGAACAATAATAGGACATGTTCTATTTTTTTGCAGAACGGAAATACGGACATACGGAACTGGAATGCACACGGAGTAACCACCGTTTTTTTTGCGGACCCCTGGAAATGAATGGTTCCATATACAGTCAGCAAAAAAAAAAAACGGAACGGCCATAATTCCTGGTGTTTTAATGGATAAATGTGCATTGTTTATGAGGATTGTTCTCATTGGTGGTTTGTGTGGCAAGAAAACAGTGCACACTCAGTTCTAAACTGTTGTAGCTGAGCTGTGCTGATCCCTGTAGGAGGCGGTACGGCGGACATGCAGGCCTCAGGACTGCAGTGCTCATGCTCACCCTGTGCTCTTAGGAGGATGCATGTGTGATAATCTCTAGCCATACTCTTCCATACTTAGGAAGGCTAAGAAGCTGCACAGAATCGTTCTACATGTAGATGGACTTCAGGAGGACTTAGTGGCAGCGTTCATCAAACAATGGTTGGTAGATAAGAATTCCAGGGGGCTTTTTCTAATATGATTACACACTGGCTAGCAGGGGTATACTGGGAACTTAAAATGGCCCTGCAAAAAACTAAAAGGGGCCCCCATGTTGTAGGCAGGTCCAAACCAACAGAAGTTGGGGCTACACAATTAGACATACCGTATTAGGCCACAGAGTACTGCCCTAGCAGAACTAAACACCACAGTGCAGCATAAACTACCTCCCCAGAAGTTGCCCCTTTGTGGTGGCCAGCGCAAGCTCTGACGTATCCTCTTACTGCTCCAGTTACCTCAGTATGGCAATACAGTTGTGGTTGCCAGACAAGTACATAGGTTCTTAACACTCCCAAGGAGCATCAGATCATTACTTACCTGGCTGGTGGCTGTGAGTGGGGTCCAGGCAGTCCTCTAGGCATGACCCCACTGGGAAGTTTCCCTGTATCGTATATGACTAGTCCGGCCCTATTGGCTAGTTACTTCCAATAGGTGACATGGATATTTTTTTCCAGTACTTTCAGTTGTGACAAATTAACCCCTGCCCACAGGATAGGAGATACCTATTAGATTGGCAGATTGTCCTACTGCTAGGACCCCCACTAATAATATGAATGGAGACTCTGTACCCCTCTGAAATGGTAAATCATAATAGGGAGGTTCGGGGCAGTAGCCCCAAGCCTGATGTCCCTGGGGGGGCCCATTGCCACCCAAATCGGACATTACAAGGAAGGAGAGCATCCCTCAGGGAGGTAGAGAGGGAAGAGAATAGGAGTGTCAGGGTCCAGGCTGTCCATTCAGACAGCCTTGGCCACTGTTGTTTCATTTGACTTGCTGTGCTGGATGCTTGTAGGAGAAAGGACCTGTGATGGCGTCATCACCATGTGACCAGTAATATACGGATGTTAATGGTCATATAGTGATGAAGTCATCACAGGTCCTTTCTTCTACCAGTATTCAGAAGGAGTCTTGCTGCAGGAGACGTTATGAGGAGATTACCTCAGGAGAAAGTGACAGAGAGTGTTAGGCTACTTTCACGCTAGCGTTTTAAAATTCTGGTATTGAGTTCCGTCATAGGGGCTCAATACCGGAATAAAACGCTTCAGTTTTGTCCCCATTCATTGTCAATGGGGACAAAACTGAACTGAAGACAACGGAATGTTCCTGAAAGCATTCTGTTCCGTCTTCAGACCGGAGAACAAACCGCAGCATGCTGCGGTTTGCTCTCTGGTCCAGGCATCCGCACCAAGACGGATCCGTCATGACCCCCAATGAAAGTCAATGGGGACGGATCCGTTTGGTGTGACACAATGGTGAACGGATCCGTCCTCCATTGACTTTCAATGGAGTTCATGACGGATCCGTCACCTGCACACATACACACAATACACACATAGGCATACACATAAACATAAACATACACAGACATATACACATACAAATACACATACATACTTACATGCTCCCCGGCAGGTCTCCAGAGCGCAGGAGGAACAGGACGGGGTGCACAGATGACGATTCCACCAGGCGCCCAGCAGAGGGCACTGTGGGGAATCGTCACCTGTGCGTGCCGTCCTGCTCCTCCGGCGCTCTGGAGACCTGCCGGGAGCATGTAAGTATGTATGTGTATTTGTCTGTGTATATGTGTGTGTGTCTGTGTATGTATGTACTGTGTGACATGTGTGGGGCCGGAGCGCGGTTCCGGCTCCACACATGTCCCTGCGGCAGTCCGGATCCAGCAGCACCCTTCACCTGCCGGATCCGGACTGCCGCTAGTGTGAAAGAGGCCTTATACTATATAGTACATAGTGTGAGGTACTATACACTGTATACTGTGTGGTGTTATACTATATACTGTGATGTGTTATACTATGTATTGCATACTTTTGGGTATTGTATACTGTGTTATATACTGTATACTGTGGGGTGTTATACTATATACTGTGATGTGTTATACTATGTATTGCATACTTTTGGGTATTGTATACTGTGTTATATACTGTATACTGTGGGGTGTTATACACTGCAAGCCGTGGGATATAGTTATATACTATATACTGCATACTTTGGGGAGTTGTACTATATACTGTAATGTGTTATACTATACTGTATATTGCATACTTTTGGGTACTGTTTACTGTGTTATATTATATACTGTATACTGTGGGGTGTTACACTATACAATGAAAACTGTTGGGAAGTATACTATATACTGTATATTATAGGGGTGTTATACTATATACTGTGGGGTGTTACATTATGTACTGCATACTGTGGGGTAGATTACACTATATACTATGAGGACTTGTGGGTGTTATAGTATATACTTTGTGAGGCTGTGAGTGTTATACTATATGCTGCATACTGTTGGGTGTGTTATACTATATACTGTGTGGGGCTGGGGGGTTTATACTATATATATGTGTAGAATAGTTTTCTTTAATATTTACTAGAAAAAAATAACTATGGGGCGGAAAGCGAAAGGGGGGTGGTTGCGGCCCCTCGGTATCCTCTGAGATGAGTCGCAGGTGGAACATGCACACTGCCACTCCATTCATCTCAATGGGAGTTCTGGAGACTCGCTGAGTACAGCACTTGACTATTTCTATATGTCCCATAGAGATGAATGGAACGGCAGTACACATGTCCAACCTCCCACTCTGTTTCTTACGTAGGTCGCGTCCCCTTAATAGGTGAGGTTCAGGTAGTAAGACCCCCACTGATCTAATATCTTGTGGATGATGATCATGGTAGTAGTACCCGGTTGGTCAAACATAGGCAGCCATTGACCTTCACATGTCATCTTTGTGAACATTGCCATTGCTGCGGAACACTAACTTGGTTTTATCCAAGTTTTTACCTGTTTTGTGAATTTAAATTGATCCTCAGCATTTTTTTTTCTTTTGCCCGTGAGTTTTTTTTTTTTTAACGTAAATTCATTCATGGAACAATGAGATTGTAAGTCCAATAGTCCAGACATTTACTGCGCTCTTTATATCTATGCTAGATAAGATAACATTAATTTCTGTATATTCACAGGTGCTTGGTGGCATCAGCCTCCCACGTATCACAAGTTCCTGTTATCAAGATTTCAATATGGATCATATACTTTGACTTATATGATTCGTCATATCTGTTCCAGTACCTATATATTATCAGTGACTTCTGTGAGTCAAGGATAAGCAAAAATAGAAACAGTCAAGTCAAGGCATTACTAGAATAAGACAATTGTGTGTCCTTATAGTCACTCCTTCTTTCTATTGCTTTCTAACCGTTGCTTGGATTGCCGTTGTATAAGGATTTTTTTCCAATGTCTGTTTAATTCTTTCAGTTGTCCTTACTGAATACCAGTCAACCTACTTACAGTCTTCCCACTGCCATCAAACAGCCTTAAAGGGGTTTTCCAGGATTAAAAATGGCCACCACCCCCTCACCCCCCCCCCCCCCCAGGCAGCTCTGCAAGTGGAGACAACCAGTCCTGCTCACATTGTAGGACAGGTAGCTCAAAACCATTTTAAATCATTCCCAGAGAACCCCTTTAACTACTTACACAATGCAAAAAGTTCCATGAAACGGTGAGTTTTCATTGAAGGAGGGGGGAGGGGGGTCACCACTAAGCCCTGGTTTCCTCTGTCTAAAAAACAAACAAACATATTTTTCACAGGTGCCAGGAGTAGGTTTTAGAAATAGTTGAGGCTGTAAACCCCTCTTTAACACTTAAAGGACTGGGCAATTTTCAGTTTCCTTTTTTACTCCCTGCTATCCCATAGGCATATATTTTTTATTATTCCATTGGGGTGTCTATGACTTTTTGATCACTCTTTATTCCATTTTTATGGGAATTACCCAATTCACTATGGGATAAATATATTTATATTTTTATAACATGGACATTTTCAGATGCGGTGATGCCTGTGATCTTTATTTTTTTTTTTTTATTTTTTTTATTTTAATTTTGATGTAATTTTTTTTACTTTTAAAAACATTTTTTACTTGCAACATACAATCATTAGGATTAGGATGAAATTTAATTAATTACTGAATAGAAAATTCAGTATATTCTAATGCAGTGCTGCCAGCAGACCTGCATTGAAATATTCAGGCAATAGGCCAAGTAGGCTTGTACAGACTAAGGCCTATTACTACTAAGGAAGAGCTTCCCCGATCTCAGTGAGGGGAAGGTATTCCAACCCTGGGAGCGCATGCTATCAAGTTTTTTAGCTCTCAGATGCCATGGTCATATTTGACTATGGCATCTAAGGGGTTAAATGCATTAAAACAGCCAATAACCGGCGTCGATGGCACCTGTTGCGCTCATGAGTGGGAGCCAAATTTAAAGTGATAACTTCTGCCGTACATATACAGCGCTAGTCGTTAAGGAGTTAAACTAAATTCACTCCATATTGCAGTTCTCTGCTAACTTATGGTACGCAAGAGGAGGGGATTATTGACGGGGATGGGTTAAACTTTAACAAAGCCTGCCCTAGATGGGAGACAATATTTTGGTTTTGCTATGGAGAAATACAATGAATCAATTTGCAAAAAGAAGTGTGCTTTCATCAGGTTTTGCAAATAAATGACTCATTCCTTCTCAAACAATTGATTGTCAGCTGAAACAGAAAAAATGTAAAGATCGGATTTTAATGGCTTGCTTATTAACCCTTTTAAAGCCATGTTTATGTCTCACAGACTTCTGACTCCTATAACATGGTACATGGGATGACTGATCACTACCAGAGTTCATTACACAGAAAAGGCTCAGTGAGTCACATTCACTGTTCTGACCTTTTTACATTTTTTTTATTAATGTTTTATTAATGATTGCAGTCCATACATAATTCCACATTTTAAACCCAATAAAACCCCCACATGTCCCCAACATCAAAGGGGGACCATTGAGAGAAAACCATTCTGAATCTGGCAATAGACAGACATCCTTGTCTTCCTGGTTGTTTATTTTGCTGGGATGCACCTAGCCTTTCTGCTGCCTGAGGCGAAAACTGAAACGCCTCCCCATGCCAATTTCTTAACCTAACCCCTTTGCCACAATGAAAGCGCTCATTGCCCATGGCCCTTCCGCTGCCCCCCTCTTGCCCCTACCTGGTGCTGCCTGAGGCGATCATCTTACCTGGCTTCATTGGTGGTGCACCCCTGAGTATTAGTCCAAGCAGTTTAAGCCAGGCAATGGGACAAACTGTGAACGATCTGTTCCCACAAATACCTATAAACACCAGGCATCTGCCTACATCCCTTACCACAATTTACCTTCACATTCTTTGAGACATCATGTATCATCCCTACTGTCCCCAACATTACACACCAGATAAACTATCTCCCTGCTTCCCTACGAGGTACCACACAATTACCTAGCACCCTCCCCACCAGAAATGACCTAATCCCCACCAGCTAATCTGATTCCCTCCCTAGTGTATGTAACCAACCTAACCCTATGTAGTTGACAGTGAGAACCCTACACCACTAGACACGAACCACCTTACCACTCTCTCTTGACCTATAGCTACCTACCAGACACTATCTAAACGTTAACGTACTTCCCACATACAGTACACTAGCATTTTTTAAAGTGATAACATATCACTAAGTCCAACTAGGTCCAGGACTTTTACCGGTCCTGAGAATGAAGGGGCTGCAGCTCCTAGATTGTTTTTAACTTGTACAGGGATACTGGCCACCCAATGTGCAGGTGAACTGCAGCACAATCCATTCAAGTGAAAGGGGCTGTGGTCCAGTTCACCGCACAGCTGATGACTGGAAGCACTGTTGTGTAGGGAAAATTTAAAAGCAGACTCAGTGCTTCGCCCCATTAATTCTCAGGAATGGGAATGCAAGAGAAATAAAATGCTTCTCTCGTAATCCTAGGGACAAAAACCTGGGGTAGATGCTTTGTGTCAAATACGGGATCTGTACATTTTCTCCCCTGCCCATGATTCTCATGGTTTTGATGAACATTCTGGAGAAGAATTCTGGTATGGCTCTGGAACTAAAAGATCTCTGGACACTTCATTAGTTCCAACTTCAAAGATATTTTGCAAAATTGTCCAGTTTCCATCATCAAATGAACAGTCTATCTGGTGGAGGTTTTTCTGTGCTCAACTCAAAAGTCTTGCACCAAAATGTATTTTGTATCCCACCAGAATGAAATACAAAAAAATGTGTCCATGGGACAAGAATTCAGGATTAGGTGCTTTGACACAAAAACTGGAAATCGCAGGAAGGGGAAGACTATGTCTGTCCTTCTCCTTCAATGATTTTTTGAAAAATCAAGAGGAAAAAGCAACAGTCATTATGATCACATGCTGATTTCTAGTAATCTAAATTAAAATCTCAGTGTGCTGATTTAGAAAACTCTCAAAATGATGTTAAGGCCTTATTCACACGTCAGTATTTCGGTCAGTGATTTTGAGCCAAAACCAGGTGCGGCTCTAAACACAGAACAGTTGCAGATCTTTCCCTTACACCTTATGTCTGTGAAGGCTCAAATCCTGGTTTTGGCTCACAATCACTGAAGGAAATCACTGACCAAAACACTTAATCCATCAAATCAAAGCGACGTTTCGACCAGTATTGGTCTTTTTCAAGCTCAGGCTTGAAAAAGACCAATACTGGTCGAAACGTCGCTTTGATTTGATGGATTAAAAGTTTGGAATTTGGAATCAAAGAGTGCCGCGGTTTCTTCACTTTTACCATGTACCTGGGGGCTCAACAAACTGGAGCCTAACACTGCAGGCACCGACGCTAAATGGAGAAAAAGTAAGGCTACTTTAAGGAGTGCTGTCTTATCGCTAAGTTCTTGACCAAAACACTGTCATGTGAATAAGGCCTAAAAAGGAGGAAATGGAAATACATCCAGAAATCAAAAGTATGTTCTACCAATGTACTTTCATATGCCACCTGAAGATACAGACACCTACTAATCGACAGTCTCTTGAAAAGACTCCCAAATTCCTAGTGATGGCCCATGATTTTTTGAAGGTCCAAAACCCAAAATGCCTGGATATATGTTCAGAGTTTTCTATAAAACTATTCCAAAATGACACCTAGATGGGAGAAGCACCAAATACTGCAATTGTGCTGTAGAGATAATATTATCATATGTTCATCTTGAGGACAAGGAAATCCTCTGCCAGTGTCTTGTGTGCTTGAGTAGAATATTAACAGGGTTATTAGTTGTCATGACAAATTATTACTCTGAACACTATCTCATTGACTTTTATTCATAGGTTGTGCAGTATATAAATTGTGAGGTCACCATAAAACCACACATAGTACCAGCATCTCCAAGGATTACATCGGATTCCCACCAGCCAACCAGTTAATAACCGCTAATAACCAAGTCGTACTTAAAGATGTGTTCCGGAGGCTGTGCAAAGTGCTTGGGCATTACCCTCATTCCCCTTGCTATTCTGTCTGTTTTGGCCAACATTTTGCTCTTTTTCCCAGCTGGAAAGGTTGCAAAGAGCAATGATCATATCTCACGTGAAGTCTTTTACCTCGGGGGACTCTTAGGTTCTGGTGTTCTGGTGAGTGCACAATTAGTGTTTGTGAATGCTAAAAACCATCTTGTGGTCATATAATGTTTGTGATCATCTAATGATTCAGGAAAAGAAAGTATTATTTGACAGCAAGAGCCAGTTTTTTTTTCAAGCAAGGTCAAGTATCCAGATCGCTCAGCAGTGAGCGTGGTGGAGGTTCCATAGCTACAATATTGGTTGCTAAGCCTGTGTCTTAAAGCTGCCCTCTACCAAAAATGTTAGTAACGTTACATGCACAGTTGAGAACTCCATTCTCATTTGCTTTGTTTTTCTTCCTGGAAACATTGCCAAAATTTATATAGAGCCAATATTTTTATAGACAAATGGAAAACAGAAAGTTCAAGATAGATGGCATAAGTCCCAATATTTACTTATAAAATATAGTATGCCGCCCTGTACCTCTGAATGTTTAAATTGGCTATTTACTATGGTATGGAGTTCACATCTGCATTAGAGGCTTCGTTCAGGCGCACTGTCAAGATTAAAATAGCGGAGAAATTTCTACATTTTTTTTCTCCTCTTAAATTCTGTCCCCCGAACAGCACTTTTTACAGTCAATGAGTTTTGTACGGGTCAGCTATGTACCAAATCTGACACATTATTCATTATTTAAGGAGCAGATGAATAGAAATTAATGGTGGCAATGTGAATACCATCTAACTGTTATAGATCTGCTAATGTAGTGAACTAGTTTGCAATGTGAAGTCTGCTACTTTGTTATTGTAATAAAATGATATTTTAGTAGACTCATGTAAAGACAGCTTTAAGATGAAATGGATTTAACCCTTTAAGGACCAGACCAATTTTCGATTTTTGTTTTTTCCTCCATACTTTCCAAGCGCCATAATGTTTTTTATTTTCAACTCACATATCCATGTAAGGGCTTATATTTGCCAGATAAGGGGTTGTCCACATATCAGTTATTTGATCAGTTATTTCCATCAGTTATTGTGAGCCAAAACCAGGTGCGCGTCAAAAACACCAAACAGGTGCAGATCTTTTCATTATACCTGATCTCTGTTTAGTGTCCACTCCTGGTTTTGGCTGACAATAACTGATGGAAATAACTGATCCAATAACTGATATGTGAACAACCCCTTAGTTGAATTTTTTAGAAGACATAAATAATATACTTTGTGATCCTCTGATTGGTTGTACCATACACTGCAATAGAATACCATTGCCGTCTTTATGATTCTGGCAGGCTGCCTGTCAGCCGTGCCTCAGATTCGGCTTTATAAGCTGCTCACTTTGACAGCAACTGACAGGTGAAGAGGGGGCCGGATAGCAGGACTAACGCCACTACACCCACTGGAAAATATTTTCTCAGGTGTATACCACCATGGGGGTCTCTGCCCCAGGACACTGAGAGAGTTTGTGGGATTGCCACGGCCGAGTTTCAAACAAGCAGTCAAGCAGGAATGTGGATGTGACCATGTTGATATACAGTAGCTGCTGGGGTCTGTTCATATTTGTGACATCTAATTACCGTACGTTTATATAGAGACTGTAGAAATGATCTTGCCTTCACACAGCATGGAAACTAAATACTGATCAGCCATAATATTAAAACCACAGAAGGCACAGTGAATAACATTATCTCATGAAGCAGAAATGATGGGCAAGCAGTGACTTTACATAGTTACATACAGGAGTTGCAAAAAGAGACACGTCTGTCAGGTTCCACCCTCCCTGATCACTTAAACCTATTTAATAGCTAGATTAATTATAACCCTCATTTGAATTTATTAGTTATGCATCTGCAGTGGTGCTTGAAAGTTTGTGAATCCTTCAGAAGTTTCTATGTTTCTGTATAAATTTAACCTAAAAATAATTCAGGTTTTTACACTAGTCCTAAAAATAGATAAAGATAACCAAATCAAACAAATGAGTCAAACATATTACACTTGGTTATTTATTTTTTGAGGAAAATGATCCAACAACACATGTTTGTGAATGGCAAAAGTATGTGATCCTTCGCTTCTAGCCCATTCCTACAAAACAGCTTCAACTCTGTTATGTAGGTGGGTTTTCTTTCCTCCCATGAACTGCTCGCCTCAGGTCCTTCTACAAAATTTCTATTGGATTAAGGTCAGGACTTTATTCTTTGGTCGAATAACTTGGGCGCTTGGTGTTGTTGTCTTGCTTATGACTCACCTTCTCTTGTTGTTTAACTTACGGACATATGTCTTGACATTTTCCTTTAGAATTTGCTGGTATAATTCAAAATTCATTATTCCAACAATAATTGCAAGCTGTCCTGGCCCGGATTTAGCAAAACCTCTCCAAACCATGATACTATCACCACCGTATTTCACAGATGGGATGAGGTTTGAATGTTAGAATGCACTGTTTTCCTTTCTCCAAGCATAACACTATGTATTTAAAACAAAAAAATTCAATTTTGGTCTCATCCATCTACAAAACATTGTTTCTACCTTGTCAAGGTTAACTTTAGCAAATTGCAGCCGGGCAGCAATGTTCTTTTTGGAGAGCAGTGTTTCTCTCCTTGCAATCCTGCCATGCACACCATTATTGTTCAGTGTCTTCCTTGGTGGTAGTGGTGGTGGACTCATGAACATTAACATTAGCTAATGAGAGAAACACCTTTGGTTGCTTAAATGTTACCTTCGATTCCTTTGTGATCTTGCAGACTATTACACGCCTTGCTGTTGGTGTGATCATTGTTGGTCGACTACTCCTAGGAATAGTTATAATGGTCCTGAATTTCCTGTATTTTACACAATCTGTCTAACTTTTTAGAGATGATTTTGTAACATTTTCCAGCCTGATGAGTATCAAGAACTCTTCTTCTGAGGTCACTATAAATCTACTTTGTTCATGCTGTGATACACTGCCATAAACATGTATTGTGAAGATCTTTGATATATCCCAGTTCTTTAAATAAAACCAGTCACCCATTAACCCATTTGTTATCCCATTGATTGAAAACACCTGACTGTAATTTCACCTTCAAATTATCTGCTAATCATAAAGGTTCACATACTTTTGCAACCAGTTCCATAACACGTGCAGGTATTACTCCACATGATGATTAGCACTAGTGAGTAAAAGACACATTACTCACTCTCCTCTTGTTATAACTATACCTTCTCTTTATTCTTTAAAACTGTATATTCCCAACCAGGATATCAAATACAAATACTGTAGAGCTCATGGATAGCTTAAGACCTTCAGCATATCCTTATCATGTGCAATGTTTGGGGGGGACATGCCCCTTACTCAAAACGTTGTGCGTGATGATGATGCACTGAACGTCTTATGCTCTCCATGACTGCTATCTGGATTTGATATCCTGGTTTGTAGAAGGTACAGGTTTGAAGAATAAAGTGAAGGTATTTTTATCTCCTTTAAGAGGAGAGTGAGTAATGTGTAATGTATTCATTATGTGATACCTACATGTGTTATTGAACTGGTTGGATCCTTAAATTTGGGGTGTGGTGAAACTCCAGTGCAGGAGCCTACTTAAGATTACACAGTGTTGTGTGTTCCTGGATATTTTTAGGATGTTAGAAGGCTTAGAACTTTAGAAGCAGTACCAATTCAGTTTTGAAGTCACTTTGTGAGGATTACATAATTCAATTTTGAAATCACCCATAAATTACCCCATTTTAGAAACTACACCCCTCAAATTTTTCAAAACAGATTTTAGAAACTGTGTTAATCCTTTAGGTAATTTTACATTTTAAACAAATTTTCCTGTAAAACAGCAAGGTTTTACAACCAAACAAATCTCAATATTTATTACCCTGATTCTGCGGTTTACAGAAACACCCCATATGTGGTTGTAAACTGCTGTATGGCCACACCACAGGGTTCAGAAGAGAAGGCGCACCATATGGCTTTTGGAGGGCAGATTTTGCTGGAATAATTTTCTTGGCCCATGTTGCATTTGAAGATGTCCTGATGCACTCCTACAGGGGAAACCCCCAAAAAGTGAATCCATGTTGGAAACTACACCCCCAAGTAATATTTCAAGAGGGGTAGTGAGCATTTTGTTTCATAGAATATAGAAACAATTGGCTATGAAAATGAAAAATTACATATTTTACAAGAAAATGTCAATTTAGGCCCAAATGTTTAATTTCAACAAGTGGTAATAGGAGAAAACGTAGCCCACTATTTGCTATTTGTTTTCTCCTGAATATGGCAGCACATATGTGGCCATAAAACTGCCATATGGGTGCATTGCAGGGCTCAGAGGGGAAAAAGCGCCATATGGCTTTTGGTGGGCAGAAATTACTGGGATAGTTTCTGGATGCCATGTCACATTTAAAGCGACCCTGAGGTAACCCTAGAAAGGAAACCCCCAAAACTGACACATTTTGGAAACTGCACCCCTCAAGGAATTCATTGAGGGGTGTGGTAAGTGTATTTACCCAACAAGTTTTTCATAGAATATAGAAACACTTGGCTGTGAAAATGAAAAATGAAATTTTTTCCAATAAAATGTTGCTTTAGCCCAAATTTTTTAATTTTCACAAGGGGTAATTGGAGAAAATGCACCCCACAACTTGTTGTGCATTTTTTTCCTGAATATGGAAACACCCCATTTGTGATCATAAATTGCTGTTTCAGGACATGGCAGCGTTCAGAAGGAAAGGAATTTGCCTAAATTGTTTTTAGGGGGTATAACTTTTTATTTTTTGGGTTTACTGAGCTGTGTAAGGGCTTTCTTTGTTGGAGTAACTGTAGGTTTTTTTTGTATTTGTACCATTGTGGGGTACATATGAACTTTTTGATCACTTTTTAGGTGAGGTGGGCAAACATTGCAATTCTATCAATGTTTTTAATTTCTACTTTTTATGAGGTTCTCCATGCGATATATATTATATGATATCTTTATGCTCTGGGTCGATACAGTTATGGCGATTCAACATTTATATAGTTTTTTCATGTTTACTAATTTTTTAGCATAAATCTTTATTAAAAATAAGTTATATTTCCATCTCCACACACTAACATCCATAACAGTTTATCTTTCCACCAATCTAGCTGTCTAAGGGTTTGTTTTTTGTGGGACTGGTTGCAGTTTTTATTGGTGTCATTTAAGAGTACATATGACTTTTTTGATCGCTTTTTATACAATATTTTGGGAAGTGAGGTGGGCAAACATTGCAATTCTATCAGTTTTTAATTTTTATTTTCTATTGGGTTCTACATGAGATGTATATTATGAAATAACTTTATTCTGTGGGTTAATACAGTTACATAGATACCACATTTATATAGTTTTTTTTATGTTGTACTAATTTTTCAGCGTAAAATCTAGTTTAAAAATTGTGATATTTTGCATCGCCCAAATACAAACATCCATAACATTTTTATTTTTCAGCCAACCTAGCTGTCTGAGGGCTTGTTTTTGTGGGAAGGGCTGCAGTTTTTATTGGTACCGTTTTGGGGTGCATATGAATTTTTTTATCACTTTTTATAGCATTTTTGGGAAAGTGAGGTGGACAAAATTGCAATTCCATCATAGATGTTCTTTTTCTTTTTTGCTTTAATGGCGTTCACCTGAAAAGTAACATGATACTGTTATAGACCAAGTTGTTACTGATGCATCGATACCAAATGTGTAGTGTATTTTAATTTTAATCAATTATAAATGTGCAGATATAGGAAAAATAATTTTTTTCTTGAATTTTTAAATTTTTTTTCACTTTTTTAAACACTTTTTGTACCAAGACCCACTTGGTTCTTGAAGATCCAATGGGTCTGATATCTGTACAATACACTGCAATAGTCTATTGCAGTGTATTGACACTAAGCCTCCGGCCAAACCTGTCAGGCTTAGGGTACATGGCATGCCTTTGTAAGGCGTCCGGTTGCCATGGTAACCATCGGGTCCATAGGGATGCTGCCATGGCAGCTCAGTGGCCCGATGGGAGAGTAAACTCCCTCCCTCTGTTAACCCCTTCCATACAGCGGTCTCTACAGACCATGGCATGGAAGGGGTTAAGCAGCCGAGATCGCTCATCCCTAGAGACAACCCCTTTAGGTGTAACACTTCTGTCTTGAGATATTGCTCTATTTTCTAATGCAGTCCTTTACTGGAGTAGGATTAAAGGTGTATTCTGGTTTTATAGAAGTATGCTCTCAGTGCACCTATGACAATGCAGATTCTCTGGACCACTCAATCTAAGATACTCCGTAGGTCAGGATGGACAATAATCAGGAACATATTTCATGTATTTCTCTTCTTCTATTTATGTAGATGATTTTTCCAGCTCTAGTGTTTCTGGGTATGAAGAAAAACGACTGCTGTGGATGCTGTGGTAATGAAAGCTGTGGAAAGAGATTTGCTGTAAGTATTCAATTGGAAGCAGCAGAACTTTGTCTTTAAATTAGTATCAAAGATTGGAAATGGAAAGCATGTGATGAATCGAGAGACACTGAGCTGTGGGATGCATATTCATCTCAGATTTGATTCAGTATTTTCATGCACATTGCTGTGTAGATTCTTCCTGAACACGTAAAGAAAACCTCAGAATCCTACCTAGAGCTCATGCACATGACAGTTGGGTTTTTTGCCGTCTGCAAATTGTGGATCTGCAAAACAGGGACACTGACCGCATGCATTACACATTTTGCAAAACTGAAGGGGTGGCCCCAAATAGAACAGTCGCACAGAATGCACATGGAGTCATTTCCGTTTTTTTGTGACCCCACTGAAACAAATGGTTCCGGATATTAGACACAAAAAAAACAAGAAAAAAAAACGTAACGACACAACAGAAAAAAAAAATAGTTTGTGTGCATGAGTCCTTACCCCATGCATTCGGCAATTCGGTATATACTGTCAATATCTCTGTATTAGGGTCTATTCATGCATGAATGGGTCTACATCCGTTCCGCAATTTTGGGGTCGCAAATGATGTGGACAGCGCACAGTGTGCTGTCTGCATTTGCACTTCCATTCCGCGGCCCTGCAAAAAAGATAGAGCATGTCCTATTCTTGTCCGCAGCCACGGAAAAGAATAGGCATTTCTATCATAGTGCAGGCCACAAAATGCAGAAGCATGTCCGTGTTTTGCGGATCCGTAATTTGTGTGTGAATGGACCCTTAGTAGTAGGTCGGGAGGACGGGCGTCAAAGACTTTTTAAAAGCTATATCTCCCCGAGATCATTGTGTCCCTCCACAACTCATGCTGCTGTTTCATAGGGTAGTATTGGAGACCTGACAGATCTGCTTTATAGGGGAATGTATCATATTATTATTATTTTTATTATTATTTCAGTGCTAAATTTCGGTGAGTAGAAGAGAAATAATGTCTTACTTTTATATTCCTGCCATATTGGAGACACACATAGCCTGCCTATATATTTGCTTTATGGCAGCTGCAATAAATGGGAGTTAATTGAAAGATGTGTGTCTAGAGACTAAAGGTGGACATTTAGACGGGCAGATAATCGGGCAGATTATTGGGACCGACCCTTACTGCTTTCATCGGGTGCAGACATGTAAATGATTATTTCTGGGCAGCAGATCGCTGTTTAGACAGCATGACCCAGAAACAGTGCAGCTGTATTAGGACGAGCGATCATAATAATGACTGCTTGTCCTCATACTGTGGAGGTGATCGCTGTATGTAAAAGCAGCACTTCACCTCCACTTATTGAGCAGGCGACTGTCAGGAAGGAAGACTTCCTTCCTGACAATCTGCATGTAATTCCACCTTAAAGGGAGTCTGTCACCTCATTTTCACCTATATAACTAACAGCACTGCCCCACAGAAGATGGCATACACATCTCAGAGGTACCTGTGTGCACTCTGTGTCTGTATTACATGTCCAGGAAAAGCACTTTTATTCTGCAGGAAAACAGCTCCCAAGTGCCCAGCTGAAAGTGAAACTAAAAACAGCTTTCTCTCCTGACTCGATTACTAACAGCTATATCCTCTGATATAATGGATATAATGTTGTCATTTTGGTATCATTTTAAAGCTTGGAATGTCCTCTTTCAAAGAAGGTCAGAAGGCCATTTTTCTATCTGCTACCAATCCCAAGATATGAGCAGCTAAAACAGCCCTCCCCTCTTCAGTCTCATTTGCTTTGAGCACTTGCAGCAGCAGAGCTGGGCACTTGGGAGCTGTTTTCCTGCAGAATAAAAGTGCTTTTCCTGGACATGTAATACAGACACAAAGTGCACACAGGTATGTCTGGGATGTGTCTGCAATCTTCTGTGGGGCACTGCTGTTAGTTATATAGGCGAAAATGAGGTGACAGACTTATCCCTTTAATACTGTTTCCAGGAATAGAAGGCAAACATCCGCTCTTCCAGAGACTATTGAGAACATAATAGATGTTATGTTTCTGTCCGGTCTTATCGAATCCTTCATCAGTACAATAGGACCGGCTCCCTAATGATAATGGGATGACTCTGTATATTCTTTGTCAGTCTACACAGCAAAGCAGAAAAGTGAGCTGCAGAGTTCCCAAATTAACCCTAGTGTGTTTGTGTTTTTAGCATTTTTGTGAAAACTGGAATATGTTAGGATCTTTCTTTATGGATAGTTAACATAAAACTAAAACAATGCTCTTTCTGTTGCTCCCATAGAGTTTGAATGGAGTGGCAGCATTCATGCTCGACCTCTACCAAGTCTAAACCTTTTTTTTGGCTGGAATGAAATTCTTGCCATATTTTCACATAATCTAGTCACCCAAAATGATAAACCAACATTGCAAGTAATTTCAGTTCTGGCTTTTTGTTGCAGATGTTTTCTTCTATCCTTTTCGCTGCCATAGGATTTGTTGGAGCCGCTTACAATTTCATTGTTTCAATAGTTGCTATAAATAAGGGGCCAATATGTTATTTGGGAAAAGAAGGTAATGAAGATATTTGGAACTATCCTTTCTCTAATGGGTATGTGTAAACTTACATTCATATTCTTCTACAAAAAACGTTTTTGAGAATATTGTTTGCTCAGTCCTGTGCTTCTAAAAAAGAAATGTGGTTAAAAAATAATTTTTTTTGTACGTCTGACAAGTCTCTATTTAAGAACATAACCAAGTAGGTACTTAAAGTTTTTTTCCCCCCAAATCAAACTCTCTCAATTATTTATGGGACCACAATATAAATCGTCTTTTGTATTTGTAAACAGGTTAAGGTTTACCTTAACCACTTAGTGACCACCAATACACCTCTTTACGGCGATCACTAAGGGCCCTAAGGCTGAGCTGTCACCTTTTCAGGTCAGGTGGTAGGCCCCAAGCTTACCTTGAGTGTTCTCCAGCAGGCTGCGCCTCTCTGGCACGGCCTGCTTGCCAATGTCAGTATAGCACTGACATTAAAATGCCATGCATTATAGGGATTAAAAACTAATGCATTAAGTAAAAAAATCACTCCCCTTTCCTCAGAATCAAAATAAATAAACAATTTAAAAAAAACATCACGGTGCATCGCTGCGTGCAAAAACGCCCGTAGTGTTAAAATATAAGAAAACTTATTCCATATGGTGAATGATGTAACAGAAAAAATAAACATGGCCATACTTTTAAAATAGAAAGAGTTATCCCATACGGCCATGTGAATGGAAAACGAGAAGGAAGGGAACGAAAACCCAGAAACAGAAAATTGTGCGTTAGGAAGGGGTTAAAAGGAGCAAGGATATTAAAAAAAAAAAGGTTGGTTACATGTTGCAGATTTCATTTTAGCAGTGTGCAGTGACTTGGAGGGAAGGCGAGGATGGTAGTGGTACTGACTATGATGAAGGTACTCACAGTACTCACAGTTCATGGCAGCAGTCCTCACCTTTGCTCCCTGGGCCATGCACAGTGAATAGAAGGTGCACCCTTCCTTCCCACGGGGCACACCCTGGTATTGGGGCTTCTACCTGCCTGGTGGTAGTTGGGGTGCCCTTCACGGTAGATAGTTGGCAGGTGTAAGATAGGAGGTCAGATGCAGAGGGCTGGCGGATGTATGATGGAGTCAATAATCAGGCCCTTTTGGTTGCAATAAATAAATGGGGTCATTTATGACCAGATATACGAGTCTGTGACTTCTTCCCCACTCAAGCCAGGTCTAAAAAATTGGGCGTGGCAAGGACAGGCTGGCAGGCCTACCTCATTCATCATTTTCTAAGCCTGGTTTAGGCATAGAAAATGATCTAAATGTCAGAGAGCAAGAAGCTGGCTTACATTTAGGCTCCATTCACATGTCCTGTTTTTCTTTCCTGATTCGATCCTTATCCTGATCCAGATCCATTCATTTCAATGGGTCCTGAAAAAATGCGGATCAGATCAGGAAAGAAAAACAGGACGTGTGAATGGACCCTTAGACTGAAGCCGGATGTGCCAAAGTTATGTAGGGCTGGCACCTCTGCATAACTTCAGCGATTCACAGCCAGCTATAAGGCTTGTTACGACTTGCATCTAAAACGCTGGTCTTAATAAATTGCCCCAAAGTCTTTGTGGGTAGTACATATAGCAGCAAAAGGAACAGTTCCAAAGTATATCACAGTGTAGTTCTTTTCCAACTGTGTATAGGTAGCAACATTGATGGTAGTAGTTGTCCCTAAGGCTATATTGTTCTTTACCTTTCTGCAGCTCTGCACAATTAAGACTAACTAACCATAGGGCAGACCTGGTCCGTAACCCCAACAACCTAACCAAATCTGCCAGAGATAACTGTTTGTTGTCCATATATTGCTGTTAGGTATACACAGTGCATATAGAAATGTGCCTTAACAATAAATCACAACAATTAACACAATATTAAATTAACCCTTTGCAGTCATCCTTTGGGGCACTGCAAGCAAAACGCTGGTAAATGCAGTAAATCCACATATAGTAAAGGATTAATCCCATCTCGTCCTATCATGATCAAAATGGGACTAATCACATTACAGGCTGGAGTACCATAGGTGGACATAAAAGTCTGGTGCACAGCAGGAAGGCATTAGAGGCTGGAGCACTACTGGAGGGCATTACAGGCTAGAGCACTATAGGGAGGCATGACAGGCTGGAGTACTATAGGGAGGCATTACAGGCTGGAGTACTATAGGGAGGCATTACAGGCTGGAGTACTATAGGGAGGCATTACAGGCTGGAGCACTATAGGGAGGCATTACAGGCTGGAGCACTATAGGGAGGCATTACAGGCTGGAGTACTATAGGGAGGCATTACAGGCTGGAGTACTATAGGGAGCCATTACAGGCTGGAGTACCATAGGGGATATTACAGGCTGGAGCACCACAGGTGGACATAAAAGTCTGGTGCACAGCAGGAAGGCATTAGAGGCTGGAGCACTACTGGAGGGCATTACAGGCTAGAGCACTATAGAGAGGCATTACAGGCTGGAGTACTATAGGAAGGCATTACAGGCTAGAGCACTATAGGGAGGCATTACAGGCTGGAGTACTATAGGGAGGCATTACAGGCTAGAGCACTATAGGGAGGCATTATAGGCTGGAGTACTATAGGGAGGCATTACAGGCTGGAGCACTATAGGGAGGCATTACAGGCTGGAGTACTATAGTGAGGCATTACAGGCTAGAGCACTATAGGGAGGCATTACAGGCTGGGGTACTATAGGGAGGCATTACAGGCTGGAGTACTATAGGGAGGCATTACAGGCTAGAGCACTATAGGGAGGCATTACAGGCTGGAGCACTATAGGGAGGCATTACAGGCTGGAGCACTATAGGGAGGCATTACAGGCTGGAGTACTATAGGGAGGCATTACAGGCTGGAGTACTATAGGGAGGCATTACAGGCTGGAGTACTATAGGGAGGCATTACAGGCTGGAGTACTATAGGGAGGCATTACAGGCTAGAGCACTATAGGGAGGCATTACAGGCTGGAGTACTATAGGGAGGCATTACAGGCTGGAGCACTATAGGGAGGCATTACAGGCTGGAGTACTATAGGGAGGCATTACAGGCTGGAGTACTATAGGGAGGCATTACAGGCTGGAGCACTATACGGAGGCATTACAGGCTGGAGCACTATAGGGAGGCATTACAGGCTGGAGTACTATAGGGAGGCATTACAGGCTAGAGCACTATAGGGAGGCATTACAGGCTGGAGTACTATAGGGAGGCATTACAGGCTAGAGCATTATAGGGAGGCATTACAGGCTGGAGTACTATAGGGGGGCATTACAGGCTAGAGCACTATAGGGAGGCATTACAGGCTGGAGCACTATAGGGAGGCATTACAGGCTGGAGTACTATAGGGAGGCATTACAGGCTGGAGTACTATAGGGAGGCATTACAGGCTGGAGTACTATAGGGAGGCATTACAGGCTGGAGTACTATAGGGAGGCATTACAGGCTGGAGTACTATAGGGAGGCATTACAGGCTGGAGCACTATAGGGAGGCATTACAGGCTGGAGTACTATAGGGAGGCATTACAGGCTAGAGCACTATAGGGAGGCATTACAGGCTGGAATACTATAGGGAGGCATTACAGGCTGGAGCACTATAGGGAGGCATTACAGGCTGGAGCACTATAGGAAGGCATTACAGGCTGGGGTACTATAGGGAGGCATTACAGGCTGGAGTACTATAGAGAGGCATTACAGACTGGAGCACTATAGGGAGGCATTACAGGCTGGAGCACTATAGGGAGGCATTACAGGCTGGAGTACTATAGGGAGGCATTACAGGCTAGAGCACTATAGGGAGAGTACTATAGGGAGGCATTACAGGCTAGAGCACTATAGGGAGGCATTACAGGCTGGAGTACTATAGGGAGGCATTACAGGCTGGAGTACTATAGGGAGGCATTACAGGCTAGAGCACTATAGGGAGGCATTACAGGCTGGAGTACTATAGGGAGGCATTACAGGCTAGAGCACTATATGGAGGCATTACAGGCTGGAGTACTATAGGGAGGCATTACAGGCTGGAGTACTATAGGGAGGCATTACAGGCTGGAGTACTATTGGGAGGCATTACAGGCTGGAGTACTATAGGGAGGCATTACAGGCTGGAGTACTATAGGGAGGCATTACAGGCTGGAGTACTGTAGGGAGGCATTACAGACTGGAGCACTATAGGGAGGCATTACAGGCTGGAGTACTATAGGGAGGCATTACAGGCTGGAGTACTATAGGGAGGCATTACAGAATGGAGCACCACAACACGCAGCTTGCGACTTTTTAACGCCACTTTTTAAGCTCCAACTAAATCATAAAGCACCTCCTATGTTCAACATGACAGGTGCTGCAGATTTTGCCTCCTGTACTTTATTTTTTCTGTGGATCCTTGATGAGCTATATTCATTGACAAGCCACACTAAATACAAGATTTCCGAGTCAGATTTTCAGTTTCACCATATATTATGCATACTGGCCAATGTCTTTGAGAATTTCTTCCCTCACTAGAAGATCGCTTATCAATCAGCTTTGACCATTTGTTTCAGAGAGGTTTCGTGGATATGAGAAGTGTACATACACGTGTTTATGGCTGTTGACATTTTTGTTGTGTCTTGGGTTCAGTGGCATTTTTTGGTCAAAACACAACATACTTTAGATATGCATTTTTCATCACAGGCTTTTCTATAGAAAATACCTAAAAAAATAACATAAAATCGCTTAAATTAAATCGCTTTAATTAAAACACTCGGATTAAAACTTTTTTCCTTATCTGCAGTTTTTTATGCTCTTGTATAGTCCTTACAAAACAACTGGGTGGCTCAAAGAACTACATCAAAAAGTTCATGCACCTTCATATGCAGTAGAACAGAGATATATATTCCTGTAGAAGCATTGCTTCTAGGAGAAAATATCTCCCACATACAAAGCCTGATGAAACATGGTTCCATGGCACAAGGAAGGGGCTCAGTGTGCCAACCTACAGTTTCATGCTCAGGACCTTTCACATGCATAAGACCCCACACATGGTGATACCGAAATGACCCCCATTGTGTACACATTCATTTATTCATTTGTATTATGAAATTATATAAAAAAGTGTGTTCTGCAATTATACTTATATTTTTACACAGATGTTAATTACATGATGCATAAGGCCTCATTTCACCCATCAGTAAAGTACGGATGTCTGCTGTTTACGTTCTCCATGGATAGCACTTGTGTCCATTGATTTCAATGCATTTATTCACACATGCTTGTCCATGGGTCAGTAGAAAAACAATGGAGACATGCACTTCTGATGCAGACCAAACCCACCCATTGAGGTTTGTGGATCCAAGAAAACCACTGACAGAACATGGATGTCAGTGGTTTTTCGCTTACCAGTGAAAAGGGATGCTCTGGAAAACCATTTTCAGCCTAGCAGTGCACGTGGAATACACATGATACACAGAAGACAAACATCCAGACCAAACACGGTCCGTTCACGGACAATGTCATGGACCTTCTCGTCATGGATGTTGACATGAATGTATGAAGGAGGCCTTAAGATGTGTTACGATTATGAAGAATTCTTATTTAAACATTTCTTAAAAGGATCTTATCTAAAATGTAGCTTGTGATTACAAGAATATATTTTTCTTTTTAGAGACTATTTAGGAAACACAGAAATGTGGAAAAACTGCACAATATATCAAATCAATGAAAACACTACATTTGACACGGAAGTTATTATCACCTGGAATCTCACCCTTTTCTGCATTCTCTTGATAATTGGTGCGGTACAAGGTGTTCTCTGTGCAATTCAAGCTATCAATGGTCTGATTGGGACAATCTGTGGGGACTGCAAGTGCTGTGGATGCTGTGGCGTAAGTTCATACCATTTCCATCATTGGTCCATAAATATAGGACCACACTTTGTGTCTTCAAACTTGTCATCACCTACACATGTACTTTATTCAAGCTATGAAAATGTTCAACTTACTTTTAAATAGAGAATTGATATTACAACCATGCTGAGAAGATGTATGATTTACTGCTCTCATTTTCCCAGACAGTTCTGGCATCATATAAGATACACATAGGGGGAGATTTATAAAAGCTGATGTAAAGAAAAACTGGCTTAGTTCCCCATAGCAACCAATTAGATTCCACTTTTCATTTCCCATTTTCCATAAAGGCTCTCAAAAATGAAGGGTGGAATCTGATTGTTTGCTATTAGAGGTGAGTGAATCCCGTCGATTTGTTCCCCAACTTGTTTTAATGCCACACTGAGACCTGTCTCTGTACAGCATTAAAACATATGGGCTTTGCAGAGGCAAAGTCCGAAGTGGCGGGAGACTTTGGTTAGAACTTTGGCCTTTGATTTTGCAACTTTAAAAAACATTTTTAAAACAGCAATCTGAAGTTGGCTTTGGTACTGAGGTACCAGCCTGTACCAAAGCCAAATTCGGAATTGCTGTTTTAAAATGAAGTCACAAACCTATGGCAGCTCTGAGCTGTTGTAAATTTCTGTTTAGGCGCACGGATTGCCAGATGATGCGCCTAATTTATGATGAAGCCTGTGCCTCGTCATAAATGTGTTGCATCCGCTGACAGTGCAGGGGATATCCAGACCGGCACAGAAAGTGTCTGTCTTGATAAATCTCACTCTAAGGCCCCTTTCACGCGACAGTATTTTTTGCGGGCTCCGATCCGCATTTTTCACATGAAAAATGCGGACCCATTCATTTCTATGGGTCCGCAAAAAATACTGAGAGCATACGGTGTGCTGTCCGCACCCGTATGCCCGTTCCGTAGCCCCGCAAAAAAGATGGAACCTGTCCTATTCTTATCCGCAAAACGGACAAGGATAGGCATTGTTACAATGGATCCGCAAAAAAAACGGATGCCATCCGTTTTTTTGCGAATCCGCAATTTGCGGACCGCAAAACACCACGTTCGTGTGAAACTGGCCTAAGAGACTTTAAAACGGCGCAAACTGTGTGTTTGTTACTTTTTAAATGCAACTTTTTGAGAAAAAAAATGTCTCTTTTTACGCCACCCTCGCCACATTTCCAAAAGAGGCAGGAAAGGAACATGTCCAACAGCTGAGACAAATGTATCTTAAAGGGAGTCTTTCACCTGTTTTTCACCAATATAACTAAGAGCACTGCCCCATAGAAGATTGCAGACACATCCCAGACATATCTGTGTGCACTGTGTGTCTGTATTACATGTCCAGGAAAAGCACTTTTATTCTGCAGGAAAACAGCTCCCACGTGCCCAGCTCTGCTGCTGCAAGTGCCCAAAGCAAACCAGACTGAAGAGAGGAGGGCTGCTTTAGCTGCTCAGATCTTGGGATTGGTAGCAGACAGAAAAATTACCTTCTTTAAAAAGCTGACATTCCAAGCATTCCAATGATGCCAAAATCACAGCATTATATCCAGTATATGAGAAGATATAGCTGTTAGAAATCGAGTCGGGAGAGAAAGCTGTTTTTAGTTTCACTTTCAGCCGGGCACTTGGGAGCTGTTTTCCTGCAGAATAAAAGTGTTTTTCCTGGACATGTAATACAGACACAAAGTGCACACAAGTATGTCTAGGATGTGTCTGCAATCTTCTGTGGGGCACTGCTGTTAGTTATGTAGGTGAAAATGAGGTGACAGACTCCCTTTAATTTACACCAGTTTTCTTGTGCAAATGCCAGAAATCTACTGCAGCTCTGAGCTGTCGTAGATTTCCGTTTAGGCGGACGGACTGCGTCCCGTAGTGGAGATTGTTACCTTTATGTTATGTGGAATGAAATGAGAAATTGTGCCCATGGTTTTTAAACTCCACAATATCCACAATAGTCCCACTGTACCCATGGAAACATACCAGCCACACTGACTAGTTCAAATACCAGGCTTCCAGACTACAATAAAGTATAGCACATGTAGTCCATGCATGTTTCCTACAATGGCTGTCTGCTGGGAAATCAGAAACCTTCAGTTTGTTAGTTGCTCCTGCACAGAACTCATAGCTGCTACCACTTCATAGAATTCATGGTAAATGTAACCCCATGTGGATAGAACAAGTCTTGGAGGGCCATGTGAGTCCTAAAAACTCATTATTTTATGCCATTAAATTACAAGCATGTTTAATATATTTTTCTGTTCTCTTTTACAGAATGATGGACCTGTTTAACACTGATGACTTTTTTATATTCCATTGTTTGTACCGCCCAAAACAAATACGACCCACAAAAAGAGGAAGACGAATGAAGAGTTCCCATAACTTTGACTGTACTTTCTTTTGTAAAATAAAAAAAGTAAAACCTTATATAAGAGATAAAACACCACTGCACGATCCACATCAGATGCATGATAGTTCATAGTAAGGGATGTATACCATTTATAAGCCATTTGTGCATTAGGTTGTCTCAAACCGGACAGCTACCCATAAGGTATGCAGCCATCCTGGTCATTAGCTGATTGATTCCAATACCACTGACTGCTGGTGGCGCCATGGTTTTGCCCTGCTGCTGGGAAATGCAGTATTAAGCCAAAATTAGGCGTTGAACATTAAAAAAGTAATCATACAACAGTGGAATGATTTCCTTTAATAAATCTATTCCCGATTTTGGCTTAAAAAACAGATGCCGATCTAATTCTGATGGGTGAATGTGGTCCAACCAAAACCTTACAAGTGACTGAGCAAGTATCATTTTTTCACAGCGAATGTGTTGTGGCTAACAAAGGGGAATCCAGCGTGTGTTGTATTGTACAGTGATCCCTCAAGATACAATGGGCTCAGGATACAATATTTTCAACATACATGGTCTTTTCTGACCCATCGTAAGTTGAAACTAGACTCAACATACAATGTCTCAGACTCAGATCCAACCCATTAAGGTCACTTCTCTGGTAATAGTTGTATTGGTTACTAGTTAGGAGCTATTCCTGACTATGATACTGATATGTAAGGACTTGTTTTATCTGTCTTAGTTATCTGCTTATTTTTCTTAAATCTTCATTTTCTCTTATTTTGGATGACATTTTGGGGCTTTGGAACTGATTACTCAACTTACAATGGTTTCAACATACAATGGTCGTCCTGGAACCAATTAATATTGTAACTTGAGGGACCAATGTATATCCCTATGTTTTTGTTTGTTTTGGTCTAGATCGGTGATAGCAAACCTTTTGGAGACCAAGTGCCCAAACTGCAACCCAAAACCCACATATTTATCGCAAAGTGCCAAGAGGGCAATTTACACTGAACACTACAGTCCAGTATAGTATATCTTCCATGTTCTTTATCATTTAACTATAATAGCCGCCTACATTCAGTGCGCTGCCTGTGCTGTTTATAGTGCGCCCTGTGCTGATGAATGGCAGGAAAAGTCTAAGGCATATTGGTACACCATAGACTTTTTCCAGGGTGCGGGTGCCCACAGAGAGGGCTCTGAGTGCCGCCTCTGACACCCATGCCATAGGATCGCCACCAGTGGTCCAGATTGAATATTGGTATAGTCAGGCAGATTAACTTGTACTGTAGAACCACTGAACGTTAGTGTTCCCCAATACTCCAGCAATGCACATGTATTCAAGAACCCGGCACAGCTGTTAAACTTCAGCAAGTATGACACGGAGCATTTCACTTCAAATTTTCTGGGCCCTAAAAACACCACTTTTCTTTTCTCAAGATGTACACCAATCTTTTCAATGCTCTTATACCACAAAACTGCTGTAACCATTGAAACCGAACTCGGCTTCGGTTCTGGGGTACTAGTCAGAACTGAAGCCAAGTTCAGTTTCAAGTTTTAAAGTGGTTTTCAACTTTAAAAATCACTTACCGAAGTTATTTAAAGAAGTCACGTGCAAGTTCATGAATAACTAACGGCTCATTGGAGCCCATACATTCTAATGCTGTATAGAGACAAATCTCCGTGCAGTATTATTCCGAAGTTTTGAACGAAGCGACTTCAAATAAAGCATCCGAAGTTCGCCTTGCTCAACACTAGTGACTATTCTAGGAACTTTTTTCTAGACGTTTGTACATCACATTCTTCAGCTGTCAGGGCATGCTGGGAGCTGTTATTTTGCGTCATCTGGAGAGCCACAGATTGGGGACTAGTACCTTAATATTTTTACATGGACAGATGAATTGCCCCTGACTAGTGCTGATTGATCATGTAGGAAACCAATCTGTTCTCACATATTTTCATTTTCACAGGACAACTATCAGAAGTGGTTTGAACGAATGATTGTTCTTTAATCCTTTGTTTCAAACCCTTCTTCTCATAGATTATAGTAGGCTACTTTCACACTAGCGTTTTTAAATTCCGGTATTGAGTTCCGTCATAGGGGCTCAATACCGGAAAAAAACGCTTCCGTTTTGTCCCCATTCATTGTCAATGGGGACAAAACTGAACTGAAGACAACGGAGGCTCCTGAAAGCATTCCGTTCCGTCTTCAGACCGGAGAACAAACCGCAGCATGCTGTGGTTTTCTCTCCGGTCCAGGCATCTGCACCAAGACGGATCCGCAATGACCCCCAATGCAAGTCAATGGGGACGGATCCGTTTGGTGTGACACACCAGTAATCCGGATCTGTCCTCCATTGACTTGCAATGGGGGGTCATTCCGGATCCGGCTACACAGAAATACAGAAAGACATACAGACATACATACATACTCACATACTCCAGGCAGGGACGCCGGCAGCATGTCTTCACGCGCCTCCTGCGCGCAGCTATGACGTTTCCCCACTGCGCCCAGCAGAGGGCGATGTGGGGAATCGTCATCACTGCGCGCAGGAGGCGCGTGAAGACGTGCTGCCGGCGTCCTGGGCTGGAGTATGTAAGTATGTTTGTGTGTGTATGTCTGTATGTATTTCTGTCAACATGTGTGGGGCCGGAGCGCCGCTCCGGCTCCACACATGTATCAGCGTTAGCACAGATCCGTTAGCACCCTTTAGGTGCCGGATCCGTGCTAACGCTAGTGTGAAAGAGGCCTTAGGGAAATGTGCTGCCGGCAAACAAATGTTTTATGTCCTCATAAAAGATGTGATAACCAACAAACAAATGTGTTTGCTTGTTTGTTGGCTGATTGCTTAGCATGTCCTGAATAGGATTTTCATATTGAACTTTGGCCAAGTGAACAATGAACAGGACATCACATGGCCTAGAAAGAGGCCTAAGTGCTCATGGAGTGACGTGGTCTCATCACATGCAGCTGATTGGTGGAGGTCCCCTGAGGATAGGCCATCAATATGAAGATCCCAGAAATCCCCTTCAAAGTCATATAGCCAACGCCAAACTTTGACTGTCAACACTGTTCATCAGTCAAAGGCATGCTACATCAGTAAATGTTCCTTTTCATCATAAAACAACCAGAAATATGACATAATTTGCAAATTATTCAATTATTAGAATATATTTGTGTTGAGAATCTACTTGGGTAAAGTTTAGTTTTTGTTTCCAAAAACCTTTTCTGATAATGTCTGCTATTTATTAATGTAATAAGCCTGTGTTCTGGAGCAGTGTTTGCCAATGGTATACATGCTATAGAGACAAAATATGCTACAGGGTGGCCCACAAAAAAGTAGCCCTCCTCCAGCAATTGTATGACAAGATGAACGAGCATGTGGATTGTTTGATGCTGACAGTGGTCCCCGTTCACGTCTATGCATCTTTGGGCACGTCGGATTATGTTGGCTGATACTGCTTGCAATGCCCTGCTTTTTCCAACAAGATGAGGAAACATGCCGCACCTCACTGGCACAGGTTCATCAACTGTTTAAAGGGGTTCTCCGGGAATTAAGAAAATGAAAATACTTAAATATTACTTTATTATAAATATATTCCCAAATACCTTACATTAGTTATAATGGCTCGTTTTGTCTGGGGAACAATCATTAGGAGAAACCAATAGTTGCAGAGCAGGAAGTAGTATCACAGAAGGGGGTGTCTTTTTGCCACCTGGACATTTGCCTTTGAGGAATCAGAGGTACAGAATCAACCGCATAGCCCTAGAAGATCAATTTTTACAAATTATGAAAAAGTGCCTGAAGTTTCAGGCTGAAATACAAGTGCATGACAGTGAAAACACATGTTACATAAGTGTATTGTTACACAGCAGTTGTAGGCAACTGTGTCACTCGAACATATTTGGCTTTGATTTACTAAAATAAGATACACCAGTTCAGAGCTCCAAGGGATTAAGCATAACCATAGAGATAGGCTGAGGTCAGGGCAGACAGAGTATGTGCAATCCGATAAATATGCAGAGGTCAGGGCAGGCAGCTCAGGATCATTATGGAGGCCATTATGAGAGGTCAAGTCAGGCAGCAAAGGATCAACTCCGGGAAACAGGCAGAAGTCAGTACACAGGCAGAAAAATGTAAAATAGCACACCTTTGTAGGACACTAGAAGACTAAAACCTATTGCTTGTGCACCCTCCCACAGGGCAAGCTGCCTTAACGGCTATTTACACCTTCGGAGGCACATTTTTTAATGCATTTTACTCATTTTGGGCTAAAAATTTTTTTTCAATTGGTCTTTATTAAAAAATATGTTTGTTAAGCTGTGTGACTTGTACTTTGTACTTTCACTTTGGTCATCTAGTAACCTTTATTTCTAATTTACTAAGAGGGCAGAAACACTTATTTAAGCCACATTCTTATCAATAAGATAAGAACTGAGCTATAATGAGCGTTTATAAGGTCAAAGATCAGAGATAAGGAGTCTGTCAGATTAGCTGGCTGACGGAGCAGAGAGAAAATTCAGATCCCTCTATTAGAGCATCTCAGCCGTGTACAGAAAAAAGGGTTCCATATTTGTAATAAAGACCAATTTTAAAAAAATGATTTTTAGCTCAAAATGAGTAAAATGCAATCATAACAAAATTTCCCCCAAATGTGTACATAGCCTAGTACCCCTGGATGAGTGGCCATAGGCTGGGGAAGATTAGGGCGCATGCGTGTGCCTCCTCCGGCTCTTAAAGGGCCAGCATGGGAAGTGAGAGGCACTGCCATCAAGAAGCAGCCCACAGGAGAGGAAGAACTGCGGGTTGGGACCACCGGAGCACAAGGGAGGAGAGGCAGGTGAGCAGAGCGGTATCTGTGCCCTACAGATAACGCAGAGCAGCCATGGGCACAGGTCACCGATATGACATGTTAGTATTAAAACTAGGAACAAAAAAAGTTGCTCTAAATGATAAAAATATAGCAGACTGCCTGGGTGGGGAAGAGGACTGCCCAGTAAGCCCTTCTCATTTATCGTTTTCTATGCCTGGTTTAGGTGTAGAAAATGGTCTAAATGTAAAGGTCCTTTTACACGGGCCGATTATCGGCCGAAAAGCGTTCCTAGGAACGCTAGGGCCGATAATCGGCCCGTGTAAAAGTGGCCCTAATCAGCCGACGAACGAGCAAAACGCTCGTTCGTCGGCTGATTGGATCTTTTGTAAAAACCAAAAGATCCGATCTGTCGGGCGCACATCGCCCTGTGTAAACAGGCGATGTGCGCCTGACAGCATGGAGCTTCCAGGCCGCACGAGCGATACAGCGATCACTCGTGCGGCCCGGCGCTCGATTCATCGGGCCGTGTAAAGGCTCCCTGAACGAGCGCCGATGTCGCTGATCGGCGCTCGTTCAGGGAGACTTTATCGGCCCGTGTAAAAGGGCCTTAAGACAGCTATCCCTCACTTACTAAAGGTCCTTTACACGGGCCGATTATCGGCCGAAAAGCGTTCCTAGGAACGCTAGGGCCGATAATCGGCCCGTGTAAAAGTGGCCCTAATCAGCCGACGAACGAGCAAAACGCTCGTTCGTCGGCTGATTGGATCTTTTGTAAAAAACCAAAAGATCCGATCTGTCGGGCGCACATCGCCCTGTGTAAACAGGCGATGTGCGCCTGACAGCATGGAGCTTCCAGGCCGCACGAGCGATACAGCGATCACTCGTGCGGCCCGGCGCTCGATTCATCGGGCCGTGTAAAGGCTCCCTGAACGAGCGCCGATGTCGCTGATCGGCGCTCGTTCAGGGAGATTTATCGGCCCGTGTAAAAGGGCCATAAGTCTGACTCCTATCCTTCTCTAAAATCAATTAATTGTAAATCTTACTATCTGTTGACCTCTCCTCACTGTGAACACATCTGTATTCTGTATTGCATGTACCTTGCAATTTGTGTTAAAAGGTGTGATTTGCAGGTAAGGTGTGAACTGGAGAAAAAAGCAGAAAAGAAATAACAAAGCAGAGAAGTGGACATCCTTCATGGAGCAGCCCCTGATCAAGCAGAAGGCAATTTATCACAATCCTCTGCCTCCTCCAACAGCTACTAACCCTGGAAAACGTTATGGAACCACCACACTTAGAAGATGTTCACCCAGCTTGTTTACTCCATAGCAAAGACACAAATCACATACATGACACTTAATTTTTAATAGCTGAACATAGGGTTGGGCGATATCAAAAATATTCTCACGATAACGATATTAAGAAATTTATCGCGATAAATGCCCATTTAGAATTAAAAAAATACACTCAAAACATGTACTTGGGTTTCCTTGTTGCCCCATACATTATAATGTCTCCTTGATGCCCCCGTACAGAAATATCTCTTAGTTGCCCCACTAAGAACAGGGTCACCGCCCCCTTCCCCCTCAATCTGATGGAGCGGCTGGTCAGGCGTGCCACCTGCTTTTCCATTCAATCTCTATGGGAGTGCTGGGGATAACAGCGATCAGTTATCTTTGGCGCTCCCATAGAAAATGGGATATGCTGGTGGAAAACCTTGATAAGTGGGTTGTTCAGAGTGTGCCCATCATAGGTGCACATTGTTAGAAAGGGCACCTTGGCATCATAAAGATGCCTTTCAGCCAAATAAAACATTGGGGGTTATTTCTAAAGACCAATGCTTCCCATATGGGTCTTAGTCCCTACACACTACAGCCATATTACCGCAACCCCAGAGCGCAGTGACTGTTACTGTACCTCAGCTCCGGCCTCTCCACGCAGCAGCCCCCAGAGCACTGCGACTCTTATCCAGCGCGGTCTCCTGGCTCCGGGGGTCACAGCCGGTAGATGGCATTTCTTTGTGACCTTATGGACCTGAGATGACATTATGCCACCGTGACTAGGATTGTCACAATACCACAATTTTGATTCAGTTTCGGCCCCATAAAAAAGTATTGCGATACTCGATACCACGTGAAAGAAAAATAAAACCCCCAAAAAGCCATGTGCATGCTGCATTTTATGGAAGGTCCGGCCCATAATAGAACAGTCCTATCCTATTTTTAAGGGGACAAGGTGCCTACAAAAATGGCGAACAGCGTGTTTTTAACTTTTTTTTCCTGTTACGGCGTTTCCCGCATAGGAAATATTTTTCAATACTTTAATAGCTTGTTCTTTTTCGGAACATGGCGATTAGAGATGAGCGACTTTCATGTTATTAAATTCGTACACGCTTCGTTTGGTGGTAAAAGGTGAATTGCGTTATGGATTCTGTTACCACGGACCATAACGCAATTCTATGATGGAATGCATAACGGAATGTCTTTAGAGGCATTCCGTTATTCATTCTGTCATAATAGAAGACTATGGGCTGCATAACGGAAATGTGACGGATTCCTTATGCAGGCCATAGTCTTCTATTATGATGGAATTAATAACGGAATGCCTCTAAAGACATTCCGTTATGCATTCCATCATAGAATTGCGTTATGGTCCGTGGTAACAGAATCCATAACGCAATTCACCTTTTACCACCAAACGAAGCGTACACGAATTTCATAACATGAAAGTCGCTCATTTCTAGTGGCAATACGTAATATGTTGTTTTTTATTGTTTATATATTTTTATATGTAAAATTGAAAAAGGGGGTGGTTTAACATTTTGGTGTTTTTTTTTTAAACTTTTTTTTCTCAACTTTTTTTTACTTACTATTAGCCCCCTTAGGGGCTAGAACCTGGGATCTTTTCATCTCTTGTCCTCTTCACCCTAATAGAGATCTATTAGGGTGAATAGGATCTCACTCTCCCTGCTGTCCTGGGCTTTGTGCACACGGCAGCAGGGAGCTTACCATGGTAGCCAGGACTTCAGTAGCGTCCTGGCTGCCATGGTAACCGATTGGAGCCCCGCAATTTCACTGCTGGGGCTCCGATCAGAAGCTACCACTGAACCAGCAATGGAGGGGAGGAGGGGACCCTGTGGCCACTGCCACCAATGACTATAATACTGGAGGGGTCGAGGGGGGGGGCGCACTGCGCCACCAATGTTCGTAATTATAGTACTGGGGGGCTGGGGGGGCGCACTGCGCCACCAATGAATTTAATTACCTCTTAATACAAGTAAAGACTGCGGGTGCCGGCCATATTACATAGCCAGCAACCGGCCTCAATGACTGGGATCCTGCCGAACCGTGCCAATTAACCCCTCAAGTGCCGCACCTGAGGGGTTAATTGCCACAGTTCACGGGATTGCAGCTTCCTGTTATTGAGGCCGGGTGCCGGTACGTGATATAGCCAGCACCCGAAGTCTATACTTGTTAGACCCTCCTCCTCTCTTCACATTGGTGGCGCAGCGGCCACAGCCCCTCCCCTCCTCAAAACTCATTGGTGCCAGCGGCAGCCAGATCACAGTGGGGAGGGACTCTCTCCTTCTCCACTGTGCCGTTTGTGCCCCGGACGTTTTAGAGGCAGTAAGCACTAAAGTGCGACTGCCCCTATGACGTCACTAAAAATACTGCGGTAATTAAGAAACGGCGATATCGCCATATCGCTGTTTATTAATACCGCGGTATACCGTTAATACCGGTATATTGCTCAACCCTAGCTGAACATTCTGGTTCTGAGAAATATATCTCTTCACACATATCTCCTTTATGCCGTACATAAAATCCTAGTTTGCCACTAGCACATCGCCGTGTGCAGACAAGAGCTGCCAACAAACAATGAATCTGTATGGGGATGAACAATCTCAGTAGTGATCATTCATCCCTATACATGTAAATGAAGCGATTAGGCAATTATCGGTAACATTCTGTTTGTTCGGATAATTGTCTGTGCATCAGTTGATGTAAAAGGGCCTTAAGAAAAGATGCTAGTTAAACTAAAGAGAATCTGCCAGTCGCACAAATTCTGAATACCAATGAAGCTTCACAGAAGAAAAGAGAATTTCACTGCTCTTTACACAGTTAAAATATTCTGTGGTTGTACACCAGTCCCTCAATATGACATTAATCCTCCAACAGTCACTTACCACCCTAATAAAAACCCCAGAGGAGCAAAAACGGTAAGATGATGTATCAGTCCATGTACTTTTCCTGATTCCTCAGATTTTCCATCCAGTTTGCTGAAGTAAAATGACATATCTTGCTAAGCTTCTGCCCAACTGAAGATCTCACCTTCGAATATACACAACATAGACTGCTGTACCACCATACCATTTTCCCTCCTGCATGTTTTTACTTAAGGTGATGAGTGACTGTTGAAGCATGACTGTGATACCAAGTAACCGCTGGTCAGACGCAGAATATGTTTTATTTAAAAGGGTTGGCCACTTTTTGGTTATTGCTGACCAATGTGTTTGTAAGATTACTGTATGGCACTGTGCAATTTTCTGTATTTTATAAGGTATGGCCCCTTGTTAGCCACACTCTCAGGTCAGTACTCTCTGCCAGATTTGATGGCCATCCTAGTGCAGAGCACATGAGGTCCACACGCCATCAGTGGTGAATGGCGTTCTTTTGATTTCAGACTACTCTGTAGAAAAGATTGCTCCTAATGACACGTGGGGTTTATCCACCCATGTAGAAACGCTTTGATCATAGAGGTAGTTCATGTATCTAGAGTAGGATTATCAGCATTGGTGCTGGATAGATACAAGAAACTAAGTATCAACAGCTGTACGGCCAGTCGGTGATCTGATATGCCCTCACTGGCTCACTAGCTTACCACTTTAGGCATCCCTATAGCCTGTTTGTGTATCTTATGCGGGTTTAGTTGCCCCAATTTTAGTGCAGTATCTCTGAATAAAGTATTTTTTGTTTTAATTTAGCGTTCTTTCCAGGCTGAGATTTTTGTTATTTAATTTGAACGTCTATACTATATCCATTCCGGTCTTGATTGCTCTCACCCAGTTAAGCCAGTACTCTCTACTGATGAGGGGCAATCACCCCTGAAGCAGCTGTCTGCAGATAAGGTGCTGGCTTATTTATTATCCGAGTCATGTCTCAAGGCCTATTTAAAGGGTTGAACATTGACTTATAGGATAACTGCCTTACATCGGGTGTTATTAGAGGTGGAGCTTGTTAGGAGCTCATTTACATCCCTTTCTTTCCAGAATTCCAGAGGAGCATGTATGGCCTATATGTCTCCTCACGCCGACTAAGATGCTCTCTCCCCAAGGAAGGATAGTACCCCCAAGTACAGGGATAATGCACACAATAATTTCACAGTACAGGGATAATGCACAGAGTAATGCCACAGTACAGGGATAATGCACACAATAATTTCACAGTACAGGGATAATGCACACAATAATTTCACAGTACAGGGATAATGCATTCAGTAATGTCACAGTACACGGATACTGCACACAGTGATGCCACAGTACAAGGATAATGCACTCACTAATGTCACAGAAAGGGTATAATGCACATAGTAATGCCATGATAGTGGAATAACAAGCAATGGTACCATAGTGGGATAATGTAGACAGTAAAGTTACAGCACAGGGATAGTGTGCACATTCATGTTACAATACAGGGATAAAGCATGCCATGATAATACAGCACAATAATAATGGACGTAAAGACCATGTACACTGTAAAATCATAGTATCAAAAAATAAAAAAACAGTACAGGGATGATGCAGTGATGTCACATCACAGAAACCCCCGTTCCATCATCCATAGTCATCACTAACTGCACCATATGTCTCAGCGTAAACAGTTCCCTTCATTATTAGGCCCTGGTAGTTAGGCCTTTGTATAGAAGATGCTGAAGCATGTTTTTTGTGGTGCTGCATCCTTCTTTCATTACTTGTCAGCACACATCAAAGAAAATTGTATGAATGGCACATATTCTCTAATATGGTCTTTGAGCCATCAGTTGGTGAACATCTGGGCATAAAAACCAATCACAAGTCGACAACTCTCTGACAGTGTGACATTGGCGTGTTAAGTCCATAGTGGACATTTTTATTCATAAATGTCCAAGGTAGGAAAGACTTTCACTAGTCATCAAAACAACCAACAGAAGCAACCACTGAGATGATTTCACCTTCATTAGAGAGTGAGAGGACAATCCCACACAAATTCCAATAGTTAATCATTCATAAAAGATAGAGGTAAGAAAAGGTTATGTATGTCGAAATTTTGGGCTGTAACATGGGAGGTATTTCAATACCTGTATCAGGATGGGAAAGGCAGATCAATGAAGGTATCTTGTTCTTTCAAGTAGAATATTAACCGAGAATATCTGTTGTCATGGCAAAATTTAAGGCTGCTACATGCGTAATTTCATTTATGGGATTCCATTGACTGTGGTCATATAAATGACTAGGTCGCTAAGACCACAGAGAAGGAGCATCAGACCAGCTGTGTAGACGCATCTCACTGGGATTATTGGATTCTATCGCCGGGCGTACTCCAGACACTCCAGTAACAGACATTACCAGCATGTGTTCTGGGGGTTGTGCAAAATGCCTGGGCATTGCCTTGATTCCCTTAGCTATTCTATGTATTCTTGCCAACATTCTGCTTTTCTTTCCTGGAGGGAAGGTTGCCGAGAGCAATGATCACATCTCAAATGAAGTCTGGTATTTTGGTGGAATATTGGGATCTGGGGTTCTGGTGAGTAATATGATGTCCACCTCTGTATTTAATTGTCTGTGTTACCTTAATAGGTAGCATGAAACCTTCCAAAGCTATGAATTTTTATTTTTTACTTATTATTTGTCTCTCATATAATTGTGTAATTGTAGGCACTTTTAAGGCCCTTTTACACAGGCCGATGCACAGGCAATTATTGGGAGTGAACCAATGTTCCCGATAAATGACGGATTGTTAGCAGAGGTGATAGCTGCATTTACATGCCACGACCATCTACTTTGCATGAGGACGATTGATTGTTACTGCAGTTGCGTATCACCATACAGAATTGTTTGCCGGCAGTACATCCCTTTAATGTGCCACGGGAAAAATGCAATCACCAGATGAAAGAGCATTTGTTCAGATGAACGTTTATTCATAATTGTCTCAATAATCTGTCCGTGTAACTGGACCTTTAATTATTCAATATACTAGGCAGGCTGATTCTGTCTTGTGGTGGCATTACCCAATACGTAAGCTATTCGATGATTACGTAAGTACACTCCTACCAATGTCACTATCTCGGGGGACAGTAGGGGTCTTTCTACCTTTCATTTTTAAATTCGTTTCTGGTTCCGGGTATTATTTATTTTGTATTTTTATTTTATTTTTTATAGATTTGGCAAGTGCTTGTTTTTAGTTCTAATTTCAAGAGTTTAGGCTGAATTGTTTATGTCAATATGGAAACAATTACTAGATATGTTATGAAGCATTAAAGGGGTTGTACGTGATAACTGAAAATAGGAGGCAGCAACTGTAAATGTCATAAAATAACAAAAAAGTTATAGTTACTCATTTTCTCTCCTACCACTTCTAGTGTCGGGTTTCGGTCCTTCCTGCTAGTGTTGACATTTTCCTGGCTGCAGCGTTGACATCCTGTACACATGCACGTCACTGCTATGGCCAATCTCTGATCTCTGCAGTCACGTTCTGTAGACTGCTGAGGCCAAAGATTGGCTGCATGGTAAATTGTGTGCAGGGGACATCACTGCTACAGGGGAGAAAAGGGGGAAGTATGACAATCTTTGGTATTTTGTCACATTTACTGTTGCAGCCCCAATTTTCATTTATATTAGACAATCCCTTTAAGGTGACCGTATACTTTAGATAGCTGCCCAATACTTGGTCAGCCGGCAGCTATTCCTTCCAATCCCCATTGTGCTTTGGTGTGGATATGTTCTTAATGGGGAGAGGGGAATAAGTCACTTCCAGGCATCTTGTGTCTAGTGAGAACAAAGCATTGAGCCTGTTAAAATTAGATGACAAAGAACGGCACATATTGCTACAAAAATGTGGACAAATCTCGGGCCTTCAGTTGTCATCCCATAGAGCACTGTTAAACATTCCTTGGAGAATGGCTCAAACCTACACTTGACATTAAACTATCCTGGCACTCGGTACATTTGCTTACACAGAGCAAATATTTGGCCTCTAGAAAACACGTTGCAACTAAGTCACATGTTAGTGAATAGCCCGTGAAGGATTAATGTGGCCGTCTCAGCTTGAGAACCCTTTTCTGTATGCCTTGTTAGGCAGAGGTGTAGCTAGACTTTTCTTCATCACCCCCATCACCATCTGAAACTGCAACCCTCAAAATGGTACCAGTGTAAACGCCAACTCATTCTGCAAACAATATGTCCTCACATGGGTTTGATAATGGGACTATGGTGGCACAAACATGTTTATCGTGCAAAAGAAGTAAAACATTATATATATATATATAATATATATATATATATATCCCTCTGATGGTAGTGTGTAAATAGTGATCAAAGGGGAAACCACCCTCAGAAGGGAACAACAGATGGGCAATGCTAAAATTGGAACATACCCAGTTAGTCACCCCCATACACATAAGTAACAGGATCCATCATCATGCCAGCTTTATCTGAAATACTTCCAGTCTGCCCATTGACTATAAACGTCCTAGTAGTGGATCTCTATCTCTGAATGGACGTTTTAAAACGTCCTTGAGCTTTGCCCCCTGTGTGCAGCACTTGTACATAGAAGCTCCATGACTCAGCTGCCTCCTGACAGCCAAGAACATGGAGCTTTAACCTGAGACCTTTTTTCCTGGCCTCCAGGCTTTTGATCACTCTGATAAGCTGTCAAAGCCATCACAAATGCTTGTACTATCTCCCTCTCATTACTGCCGGTCACAGAGCAGTTTACAACCACATATGGGATGTTTCTGCAAACTTCAGAATCAGGAAAATAAATATTCAGGTTTGATTTGCGGTTTACCCTTGCTATCTTATAGGAAAAATGAATTAAAAATTTAAAATCTGCAAAAAAAATATTTATTTTCAAATTTCACCTTCCTTCTGTTTTAATTCTTGTGGGAAATCTAAAGGGTTAACAAACTTTGTAAAAATCAGTTTGGATTACATTGGGGGCTATAGTTTCTAAAATATGTTCATTTATGGGAGTTTTCTATTATTTAAGCCCCTCAAAGTCACTTTAGAACTGCAAAGGTCCTTTAAAATTAACTATTGGAAATGTTCATGGAAAATCTTAAAAATTACATCTAAAATTCGAAGCCTTCTAACGTCCTAAAAAAATAAAATTACATTTCCAAAATTATGCCAACATAAAGTGGGATATATGGTGAATGTTTATTAATAACAATTTTATTAGATATCCCTATACAACTTAAAAGCAGAGAAATTAATATTTTAAAAAATGTGATTTTTTTTCAAAATTTTCAGTTAATTTTGGATTTTTTATAAATAAAGGTAACATATATTGACTCAAATTTACCATTAACATAAAGTACAATGTGTCACAAAAAAAACAATCTCTGAATGGCTTGGATAAGTAAAAGCGTTCCAAAGTTATTACCACATGAAGTGACATGTCAGATTTGCAAAATTAGGCCTGGTCAGGAAGGGGGTAAATGGCCTGGATGGGAAGTGGTTAAACAATCACTGTAAGCAAACTGATGTTACACCCTAAAGATGATCCAAATCTCTGCACCCTCAGCGAAAATATTCAGGTCACTCTACTCAGTAGTAATGACCTCTTCTGTACATATACCTGAGGGTATTGGCCTTGCGTATATGTTGAGAAGACTCATCTAAAAAACCTTGAGTAGGAGATAGTTATCAGTGTCAGTCATAGCACATTTTTTAACAAGAGGTATATGCAGGGGTGGGATTCTAATTTTTAACAACTGGTTCCCTACTCAACGGCGGACACGCTGCGTCACAACACATGTTTACATATAAATACACCATATACAGTATATACAAGACACATAACACATAAATATACCATATACATGGCACACATACATAAATACACCATATATACACTACACACATACTACCCAACTAAGAAGCTAAACTATCAGCGGAGTGCAAAGCAATGGAAGTGAACGTCTCTAGCTGCCCTTCCACCGCCAGAGCACCGGATCGGGACTCAGCTGGTAACACAGTTCTCTGGTCCAGTTGTAATTTTAACAACCGGATCTGGAGAACTGGAGGGAACTGGCTGAATCCCATACCTGGGTATATGTTAATGAAAACTTATTTCTCTTATACTGTGCTATCTTCATTGCTACTATAACTGTCAGAGTAAGATTATGTTCACATCACGTTTTTTTTGTCCCACGTTAGCGTCCACACATAACATATATGTTAAACGGATGGCTCTGACATTAAAAAAAGTATATCTTAACATATACTTTTGATACTTTTGTTTTGCTGGATTCTGCAGGATGGAAGGGTAGTGTACCACGCTTTTGTATCCTTTTTTTCCCAACATATATGTTAAACGTGGGACAAAAAATGGATGTGAACAGCTTCTAACCTGTTTTACTACACAAACATCAGTATAGTTACATGCAGTGACCAATATCCATTTGACCCAGAACACACCTAAAAACATCTCAAATAACAATACAGTATCTAACACAGGGGCGCACAACCTGCAGCCTGAGGGGCTACATGCGACATACGGCCCCCCTCTAGAACCTCCTCCTCCTTTGGATGCCCCAGTTATAGTAAAAAAATATAGTAAAAAATTATAAAAAGAAAATTGAAAACACTATAAACTAAAAATATACTAAAACACAAATAAAAGAAAATGAAAAAGAAAAAAGCCCCCTTGGGGTGTATTATGTGGCAAAAATATATTTTAAAAAAGTTATACAAAAATTTGAAAATACAAATAAAAGAAAAAAAAAGAAAACGTGCAAAATAAAAGAATGTTCACTGTCCCCCAATGGTCTTTTTATGACCTCTGTGGGAACATATTATGTGGCAAAAATATATTTATAAAAATAAATAATAAATTAATTATAAAAAAAATGTATAAAATACAAATGAAAGTAAAAAAAGTGTCAGTGTCTCTGAAACTTCTTTTCATGACCTCTTTGGGGACATATTATGTAGCAGAAATATATTACAAATTAAGTTAAAAAAAAAAACGATAAAAAAATAAAAGAATAAACACCCACCCCAACCAAAATCGTCGTCGTCCCATTCATGTGAAACTATACATATTTGCGGCCCCTTTGAAATAGAGTGATGTGACAAGGCAGCCCTCAGACCAAAAAAAGTTGTGCACCCCGATCTAACATATACAGTGGGGAAAAAATATTTAGTCAGCCACCAATTGTGCAAGTTCTCCCACTTAAAAAGATGCAATTGACATCATAGGTAGACCTCAACTATGGGAGACAAAATGAGAAAACAAATCCAGAAAATCACATTGTCTGATTTTTAATGAATTTATTTGCAAATTATGGTGGAAAATAAGTATTTGGTCACCTACAAAAAGCAAGATTTCTGTCTCTCACAGAGCTGTAACTTCTTCTTTAAGAGGCTCCTCTGTCCTCCTCTTATTACCTGTAGTAACGGCACCTGCCCACAACCTCAAACAGTCACACTCCAAACTCCACTATGGTGAAGACCAAAGAGCTGTCGAAGGACACCAGAAACAAAATTGTAGACCTGCACCAAGCTGAGAAGACTGAATGTGCAATAGGCAAGCAGCTTGTTGTGAAGAAATCAACTGTGGGAGCAATAATTAGAAAATGGAAGACATACAAGACCACTGATAATCTCCCTCGATCAGGGGCTCCACGCAAGATCTCACCCCGTGGGGTCAAAATGATCACAAAAACTGTGAGTAAAAATTCCAGAACCACACAGGGGGACCTAGTGAATGACCTGCAGAAAGCTGGGACCAACGTAACAAAGGCTACCGTCAGTAACACATTACGCCGCCAGGGACTCAGATCCTGCAGTGCCAGACGTGTCCCCCTGCTTAAGCCAGTACATATCCGGGCCCGTCTGAAGTTTGCTAGAGAGAATTTGGATGTTCCAGATGAGTATTGGGAGAATGTCATATGAGTATTTTCTATAAGATCACTGCACACATCCACTCTTTGGCAAATTATGCGTGCACGTCTAAACTTGGGCCCTTGCTTCACCTCAGGGATGCAGTCTTTACGTATATGTAGATAATAGACAGCACTCCAAGGATAAGTTGCAAGGTGAATTTATTATTTTTCAACTGAACATTATGCACAGCATAGGCAACGTTTCGGGCTAACAAAGCCCTTCATCAGGCCAAGATATGTTGAGGCAGCAAGAGGAGTATCGGCCGATACTCTTTCCCACCTCAACATATCTCGGCCTGATGAAGGGCTTTGTTAGCCCGAAACGTTGCCTATGTTGTGCATATGTTCGGTTGAAAAATAATAAATTCACCTTCGCAACTTATCCTTGGAGGTGCTGTCTTATATCTACAT
>ONZH01030691.1:0-49657 GCA_900303285.1 Rhinella marina | reverse complement strand
TCACTATAGTGTACATTATAGATAAGTGATGATATATATGTAGTGACAGGAGGTCACATGATCACCGTCCTCTACTATAGTGTACATTATAGAATAAGTGATGATATATATGTAGTGAAGGAGGTCACAATGATCACCGGCCCTCACTTTAGTGTACATTATAGATATAAGTGATGATATATACGTAGTGACAGGAGGTCACATGATCACCGCCCTCACTATAGTGTACATTATAGATAAGTGATGATATATACGTAGTGACAGGAGGTGACAGGCAGTCACATGATCACCGGCCCTCACACCGGTCACTCACCGGCCACTATAGTGTACATTATAGATAAGTGATGATATAACGTAGTGACAGGAGGTCACATGATCACCGGCCCTCACTATAGTGTACATTATAGAATAAGTGATGATATATATGTAGTGCAGGAGGTACATGATCACCGGCCCTCACTTACGTGTACATTATAGATAAGTGATGATATATACGTAGTGACAGGAGGTCACATGATCCGGTCCTCAACATATGTACATTATAGATAAGTGATGATATATATAGTGACAGGAGGTCACATGATCACCGGCCCTCACTATAGTGCACATTATAATAAGTGATGATATATACATAGTGACAGGTCACATGATCACCGCCCTCACTATAGTGTAATTATAGATAAGTGATATTATACTAGTGACAGAGGTCACCATGATCACCGCCCTCACTATAGGTACAATAGATAAGTGATGATATATACGTAGTGACAGGAGTCACATGATCCCGCCCTCACTATATTGTACATTATAGAAAGTGATGATATATACGTAGTGACAGAGGTCACATGATCACCGGCCCTCACTATAGTGTACATTATAGATAAGTGATGATATATACGTAGTGACAGGATCACATATCACCGGCCCTCACTATAGGACATTATAAGATAAAGTGTATATATTGTAGTGACAGGAGGTCACAGATCACCGGCCACTCACTATATGTACATTATAGATAAGTGATGATATATACGTAGTGACAGGAGGTCACATGATCACCGGCCCTCACTATAGTGTACATTGATCAGATAAGTGATGATATATGATGTAGTGACAGGAGGTCACATGATCACCGTCACCATTGATGTATCAAGGTCCTGCCCTCACTATAGTGTACATTATAGATAAGTGATGATATATACGTAGTGACAGGAGTCACATGATCACCGGCCCTCACTATATCTACATTATAGATAAGTGATGATATATACTAGGACAGTGAGGCAACATGATACCGGCCCTACTATAGTGTACATTATAGATAAGTGAGATATATAGTAGTGACAGGGGTCACATGATCACCGGCCTCACTATAGTGTACATATAGATCAGTGATGATATATACGTAGTGACAGGAGGTCACATGATCACCGGCCCCACTATAGTGTACATTATATATAAGTGATGATATATACGTAGTGACAGGAGGTCCATGATCACCGGCCTCACTATAGTGTACATTATAGATAAGTGATGATATATACGTAGTGACAGGAGGTCACATGATCACCGGCCCTCACTATAGTGTACATTATAGATAAGTGATGATATATACGTAGTGCAGGCAGTACATGATCACCGGTCCTCACTATAGTGTACATTATAGATAAGTATGATATATATGTAGTGAAGGGTCACATGATCACCGGCCCTCACTATAGTGTACATTATAGATAAGTGATGATATATACGTAGTGACAGGAGTCACATGATCACCGGCCCTCACTATAGTGTACATTATAGATAAGTGATGATATATATGTAGTGACAGGAGGTCACATGATCACCGGCCTCACTATAGTGTACATTATAGATAAGTGATGATATATATGGTATGACAGGGGTCACATGATCTCCGGCCCTCACTATAGTTACATTATAGATAAGTGATGATATATATGTAGTGACAGGAGTCACATGATCACCGGCCCTCACTATAGTGTACATTATAGATAAGTGATGATATATATGTAGTGACAGGAGGTCACATGATCACCGTCCTAATTATCTACATCTATAATCGTATGATATATATTAGTGACAGAGTCACATGATCACCGCCCTCACTATAGTGTACATTATAGATAAGTGATGATATATATGTAGTGACAGGAGTCACATGATCACCGCCCCTCACTATAAGTGTACATTATAGATAAGTGATGATATATAAGTGACAGGAGTCACATGATCACCGCCCTCACTATAGTGTACATTATAGATAAGTGATGATATATACGTAGTGACAGAGGTCACATGATCACCGGCCCTCACTATAGTGTACATTATAGATAAGTGATGATATATAAGTGACAGGAGTCACATGATCACCGGCCCTACATATAGTAGTACATTGATCAGATATAGTGTAGATAAGTGATATATACGTAGTGACAGGAGGTCACATGTCACCGGCCCTCACTATAGTGTACATTATAGATAAGTGATATATATGTGTGACAGGATCACATGAGGCCCTCACTAGTGTACATATAGGTGATGATATATATGTAGTGACAGGTCACATGATCACCAGCCCTCACTATAGTGTACATTATAGATAAGTGATGATATATATGTAGTGACAGGAGGTCACATGATCACCGGCCCTCACTATAGTGTACATTATAGATAAGTGATGATATATATGTAGTGACAGGAGTCACATGATCACCGGTCCTCACTATAGTGCTAATTATAGAAAGTGATATATACGTAGCGACAGGAGGTACATGATCACCGGCCCTCACTATAGTGTACATTATAGATAAGTGATGATATATACGTAGTGACAGGAGGTCACATGATCACCGGCCCTCACTGATAGTGTACAGTGATTAATAGTAGATATAGTGTTATAATGATGATATATATGTAGTGACAGGAGGTCACATGATCACCGGCCCTCACTATAGTGTACATTATAGATAAGTGATGATATATATGTAGTGACAGGAGGTCACATGATCACCGGCCCTCACTATAGTGTACATTATAGATAAGTGATGATATATACGTAGTGACAGGAGGTCACATGATCACCGGCCCTCACTATAGTGTACATTATAGATAAGTGATGATATATATGTAGTGACAGGAGGTCACATGATCACCGGCCCTCACTATAGTGTACATTATAGATAAGTGATGATATATATGTAGTGACAGGAGGTCACATGATCACCGGCCCTCACTATAGTGTACATTATAGATAAGTGATGATATATATGTAGTGACAGGAGGTCACATGATCACCGGCCCTCACTATAGTGTACATTATAGATAAGTGATGATATATATGTAGTGACAGGAGGTCACATGATCACCGGCCCTCACTATAGTGTACATTATAGATAAGTGATGATATATATGTAGTGACAGGAGGTCACATGATCACCGGCCCTCACACTATTATGATAAGTGATGATATATACGTAGTGACAGGAGGTCACATGATCACCGGCCCTCACTATAGTGTACATTATAGATAAGTGATGATATATATGTAGTGACAGGAGGTCACATGATCACCGGAGCTCACTATAGTGTACATTATAGATAAGTGATGATATATACGTAGTGACAGAAGGTCACATATCACTGGCCTCACTATAGTCCAGCTGATCGTTGGGCTGCTGTTCACACTGCTTTTTAGCCCATGTAGCGCCCCCTTGACAGATCCATCCAAATAGCGCAGCGTGCAGCAACATTCTAGTAAAGGAAATCACAGCGGCATTAGCGGGTATTGGTCATACAACAAATGGGGAGCAGCGTCCAGTCCTAACATTCCCCATATACACCACGTGTGTGAACAGAGACAAAAACCATTAACACCGCAGTGTTATCACAGCATAGCCACCCTGATACGTGACATGTCCATGTAATCCAGGATAGACCTGCAGAACAGCTGAGTGCTCCAAAGCTGGAGGAATAACCGCCCCTTGATATAAGCAGAGAATCTCCATCGGTCATCTCTCACCTGCCAACAGAATCAGTGATACCCCCAGAGTCCTCCATCCCAGCCTGGAGCCCCGTATCTCTACAGCAGCCGCCATATTCACCAGCCAGTGATTGCTTCCGTCCTATACTTTCTAACCGGAAGTCCGAAGGAGCGGCCATGGTGACAAAGACTGCCGAGTTCCGCCAGTCTTTGTCGTCACTTCCGCCCGTACTCCCTGTCTGGAGAGCTGAACTCGATGGTATCTCGGAGGTCTAGTCGTGCGCATGCGTAGGAGTTGCTAGCCTGGTCCAACGCGGCACTTCCGGGAGAGAGGCTGACGTGTGACGGAGAGCAGAAGCGGCAGAGACAGCGGAGGAGCCCGGACATGCTGACCAAATTCGAGACTAAGTCTGCCTCGGCGTGAAAGGTATTGGGGTGCCGAGGGCATGGATACTGGGGGGCTGAGGGAGGAGGGCGAGGGTCGGGGCCTGTGCTAGTAACTGGGAGGAGCCCTGAATGACTGGGCCGGTATGTGCCCCCAAATCTGTATCACCCTGGTCAGCTGCAGAGTAGTCATGTGACCCCCCCAAATATCCTGCACTGTGCACCCCTACATTACTGTGACCCCCAGTATCAGCACTGTGCACCCCTACATTACTGTGACCCCACCTCCCCCCAATATCAGCACTGTGCACCCCTACATTACTGTGACCCCCCTCCCCCCAGTATCAGCACTGTGCACCTCTACATTACTGTGACTCCACCTCCCCCCAATATCAGCACTGTGCACCCCGATATGTCCTCCTCCCCTCTGTCCTGACATGTAGATCTTCCCAGCACCCCCCATGACACAGCGCAGGTGGAGTGTACCGCAGTGCCGCACACTAAGTCTTCCTTTGCTCTCCCCTTTAGGCCTGAGCTTTCACCCTAAGCGCCCCTGGGTGCTCACCAGCCTGCACAATGGCGTCATCCAGCTGTGGGACTACCGCATGTGCACTTTGATCGACAAGTTCGACGAGCATGACGGTGAGTGTGGGTGCTGAGCGGGGGCGGGCTGTGATGTCACCGTGCCCCCATAATGACTGCTCCGCTTTATCCTCCAGGCCCCGTGCGCGGCATCGACTTCCACAAGCAGCAGCCCCTCTTTGTCTCCGGGGGGGACGACTACAAGATTAAGGTGAGGCCCCCAGCAGGTGGCAGTGCCCGCTATATGGGTGCTGTTAGCGTCTGCCTCCCCCGGGGCTCATGTCATTTGTCTGTCCCCTTCAGGTCTGGAACTACAAGCTGCGCCGATGTCTCTTCACCCTCCTGGGTCACCTGGATTATATCCGCACCACCTTCTTCCATCATGTAAGTCACACAGATTCTCCTTGCAAAAATCTTCACACCCCTGATCTATGATGGATGGAAGGGGTGTGAATATTTTTGCAGTGCACCGCCATATTAATGGTCCTGGGCTTTGCAGGAATATCCCTGGATCCTCAGCGCCTCCGACGATCAGACCATCCGCATCTGGAACTGGCAGTCCCGCACCTGTGTCTGGTAAACCCGTCTCCTCTCTGGTGGGGGGTGGGGTCTAAAACCTGTGTGCCCCCCATTAACGCGTCTGTTTCCTCCCGCAGCGTCCTGACCGGTCACAACCACTACGTGATGTGCGCCCAGTTCCACCCCTCCGAGGACTTGGTAGTGTCCGCCAGCTTGGACCAGACAGTGCGCGTTTGGGATATTTCTGGTGAGCTGCCCAGGTCGAGGGGGTCCCCTGCGCGGTCGTCTTCACCCAAAACTGCAGAAGCTGACAGCCCCCCACCCAAAAGAAAACTATAAAAATACATAGAATATAATGTTAGTAGCAGAATTGCAGGCTTCAGAGCTAAAATCTCTAAGCATTCCCTTCTGAGTATAATACAGGATGTAACTCAGAATCAGTACAGGATAAGTAATGTATGTACACAGTGACTGCACCAGCAGAATAGTGAGTGCAGCTCTGGAGTATAATACAGGATGTAACTCAGGATCAGTACAGGATAAGTAATGTATGTACACAGTGACTGCACCAGCAGAATAGTGAGTGCAGCTCTGGAGTATAATACAGGAAGTAACTCAGGATCAGTACAGGATAAGTAATGTATGTACACAGTGACTGCACCAGCAGAATAGTGAGTGCAGCTCTGGAATATAATACAGGATGTAACTCAGGATCAGTACAGGATAAGTAATGTATGTACACAGTGACTGCACCAGCAGAATAGTGAGTGCAGCTCTGGAGTATAATACAGGATGTAACTCAGGATCAGTACAGGATAAGTAATGTATGTACACAGTGACTGCACCAGCAGAATAGTGAGTGCAGCTCTGGAGTATAATACAGGATGTAACTCAGGATCAGTACAGGATAAGTAATGTATGTACACAGTGACTGCACCAGCAGAATAGTGAGTGCAGCTCTGGGGTATACAGGATATACAGGATCAGTACAGGATAAGTAATGTATGTACACAGTGACTGCACCAGCAGAATAGTGAGTGCAGCTCTGGAGTATAATACAGGATGTAACTCAGGATCAGTACAGGATAAGTAATGTATGTACACAGTGACTGCACCAGCAGAATAGTGAGTGCAGCTCTGGGTATAATACAGGATAAGTAATGTATGTACACAGTGACTGCACCAGCAGAATAGTGAGTGCAGCTCTGGAGTATAATACAGGATGTAACTCAGGATCAGTACAGGATAAGTAATGTATGTACACAGTGACTGCACCAGCAGAATAGTGAGTGCAGCTCTGGGGTATAATACAGGATAAGTAATGTATGTACACAGTGACTGCACCAGCAGAATAGTGAGTGCAGCTCTGGAGTATAATACAGGATGTAACTCAGGATCAGTACAGGATAAGTAATGCATGTACACAGTGACTGCACCAGCAGAATAGTGAGGGCAGCTCTGGAGTATAATACAGGATAAGTAATGTATGTACACAGTGACTGCACCAGCAGAATAGTGAGTGCAGCTCTGGAGTATAATACAGGCTATAACTCAGGATCAGTACAGGATAAGTAATGTATGTACACAGTGACTGCACCAGCAGAATAGTGAGTGCAGCTCTGGAGTATAATACAGGATGTAACTCAGGATCAGTACAGGATAAGTAATGTATGTACACAGTGACTGCACCAGCAGAATAGTGAGTGCAGCTCTGGAGTATAATACAGGATGTAACTCAGGATCAGTACAGGCATAAGTAATGTATGTACACAGTGACTGCACCAGCAGAATAGTGAGTGCAGCTCTGGAGTATAATACAGGATGTAACTTGGGATCAGTACAGGATAAGTAATGTATGTACACAGTGACTGCACCAGCAGAATAGTGAGTGCAGCTCTGGAGTATAATACAGGATGTAACTCAGGATCAGTACAGGATAAGTAATGTATGTACACAGTGACTTGCACCCAGCAGAATAGTGAGTGCAGCTCTGGAGTATAATACAGGATGTAACTTCAGGATCAGTACAGGATAAGTAATGTGTGTACACAGTGACTGCACCAGCAGAATAGTGAGTGCAGCTCTGGAGTATAATACAGGATGTAACTCAGGATCAGTACAGGATAAGTTATGTAATGTATGTACACAGTGACTGCACCAGCAGAATAGTGAGTGCAGCTCTGGAGTGTAATACAGGATGTAACTCAGGATCAGTACAGGATAAGTAATGTATGTACACAGTGACTGCACCAGCAGAATAGTGAGTGCAGCTCTGGAGTATAATACAGGATGTAACTCAGGATCAGTACAGGATAAGTAATGTGTGTACACAGTGACTTCTGCAGCAGAATAGTGAGTGCAGCTCTGGAGTATAATACAGGATGTAACTCAGGATCAGTACAGGATAAGTAATTTATGTACACAGTGACTGCACCAGCAGAATAGTGAGTGCAGCTCTGGGGTATACATACAGGATAAGTAATGTATGTTAACAGTGACTGCACCAGCAGAATAGTGAGTGCAGCTCTGGAGTATAATACAGGATGTAACTCAGGATCAGTACAGGATAAGTAATGCATGTACACAGTGACTGCACCAGCAGAATAGTGAGGGCAGCTCTGGAGTATAATACAGGATAAGTAATGTTATGTACACAGTGACTGCACCAGCAGAATAGTGAGTGCAGCTCTGGAGTATAATACAGGATGTAACTCAGGATCAGTACAGGATAAGTAATGTATGTACACAGTGACTGCACCAGCAGAATAGTGAGTGCAGCTCTGGAGTATAATACAGGATGTAACTCAGGATCAGTACAGGATAAGTAATGTGTGTACACAGTGACTGCACCAGCAGAATAGTGAGTGCAGCTCTGGAGTATAATACAGGATGTAACTCAGGATCAGTACAGGATAATGTAATGTATGTACACAGTGACTGCACCAGCAGAATAGTGAGTGCAGCTCTGGAGGACAATACAGGCTTCCATTTTTAGGTGATGAAGAAATTAGCTTAGTTTTATATTGTTGGGGGTCAGACGGTCAGTTCAGTCTGCTGCAGTTTTGAGTGATTGGCCACCGTTCACATTGCGGAGTACACGGCAGAGGCGACCAGGCGATGAGAGAATATGACTGAGACGGGGGAAGGTCCTCGGGAGCTTTTCTCGCCTCAGCCATAATCTGCATGAACTTGGAGGGAACGCTTCTCCCCTCTAATGCTGCCGTCTACCTGCCTTCCTGTAACTGTCTGTGCATGACGTGTTTAACCCTTTGTGAGCTGCATGCTGGGGTCGGCTCCGCCAGCCCCACTAACTGCAGGTAGAAGAGGTATATGTGTATTAATATGATGTTATGGAAACTCTTAAAGGAGATGTCCATATTGGTTGCTATGCTATATGAGGGTAGTGGGCTGGTAATTAGTAGGTGCACGTCCCTTCTTATAGTTCACCTGTTAATAATCCGCTAGGTGGCGCTGTTGCCATTACTAAATTTCTCTTAACATGGGGCTGAAAAATGGTGTCCTGTATGCTCCATGAGCCAAAAGGGGTGAGACGACGGGCTCCTCTGTGGTCCTGAGAGGGGGGTGGGCGCCGCTGGTTAATGGTCATAGGTCATGGCATGGGGGTCTGCATCGAGCATGTCATGTCTGAACTAATCCATTTCTCTGCCTGTCCTGCAGTAACCATGTAACCCCCTCCCCATCCACTGGTCCGTCGTCGGTGTCCTCGCCGCCCTCTTTATTTGTGCAGTCACAGACATTTTCCATTCATGCTACTGCCGCGTCTGGCACGCTCCTCTCCACCCGCCATCCATCAACCAGAGACGTAAAGGAAGAGCTGGGCCCCCTACATGCCTCCCGCTTCTGAGGGGCTGCCCGTGTATTGGGGTGCCAGGGGGAAGGGGTGGAAAATGCACCCTGGTTCATGAACGGCACCTGGTTATCAAAGGGTTAATTGTTCAGCAACTTTCTAATACATTTTCACCATTTGAAATGTCTGCTTGCTGTCAGTGAATGGAAACGTTCTTGTGCATTTTGAAGGCTGAAAGCTGTATAGGCTTTAGATTTGTCACAGCTGAGAGTTTCATACAGTGGAATCCAGTCTAGACGCTCCTGAGCCCGGGATCCTGGCCGGCGACCCCTTGAGGGGACCCTGCGGTCCTGGCCGGCGACCCCTTGAGGGGACCCTGCGGTCCTGGCCGGCGACCCCGGACTGGATAAAAGTGTAACAAGCCCTCAACTTTGAGAAGTATTAGTTCTGTGCAGGATTTCAGCCACTTTGTTTTCATTCTCTGTTTGCAAGCAGAGATCTTGACATTGTCAGGAATGAATCGGAGCACAGCTGTTATTTTTCCGGAGCAGACTTGTGGGTTGCTGTGGGTAGTACTGATAGGTTTAGTAAATGAGGCCCGCTCAGTGCATATAACTGGACGAGCCCTTTCAGGGATTGTCCTGAGATTGATTCACAGGATAGAGGATGTGTCTGGTGGGGGTCCGACCGCTCTCCATAACCATGGTGAATGCGCTGGCAGCAGTGCACATACTAAACCGCCACTTTGTACAGGGTGCACGTGACCCCAGTGGGACACATCCCCATATCCAGTGTGAGACTTGAGACAATCCCTTTAAGTCTCATCACCCGGGTTCATGGGTCCTAGTAACGAGGAGCAGCCAATGGGACGGTGCCGTTAGAACAGTAGAAGTGTTGTCACAGTGTGTCCGGCAGAGCTTGGACTTGCACTCTCCTCCATTATGATGAGCCTGCATGTCATTAACCTGTCCGTCCTTCATTGTCCTCCCACGGAAAGGCCTAAGAAAGAAGAACCTGTCTCCGGGGGCAGTGGAGACTGACGTGCGAGGGATCACCGGGGTGGACTTATTCGGCACCACCGATGCTGTGGTCAAGCATGTTCTGGAGGTGAGTAAAGGTGATGCCCTCATTACACCCTGGAACTGCAGTCCCTCTTGTAGCCACTAGGCGGTGATCTGGCCGATGGGAACCTCTTCAGGATCCGCCTCACAGGACTGCATACATTATCAGGGTTAACGGACGATGTCTTTCCTTTCTTCTCTCATCCTGACAGGGACACGACCGTGGGGTTAACTGGGCGGCTTTCCACCCCACTATGCCTTTAATTGTGTCCGGGGCGGATGACCGCCAGGTCAAGATCTGGAGGATGAACGGTAAGTGCTCCTTCCTTTGTACAGGTCACGTGTCTGATGACTTGGTCTTCAATATGGCCGCCTCCGGTCCTCTTAAAGGGTCTCCCATCAAGTTCCGTACATGTGTTAATTGGCGATTAGAGTGGTCCGGATGGAGACGGCTTCACCTTCTGTCTGTATCTCTGTTTTCCAGACTGTGCTGCGCCCACTACAGGCCAGTTCTCAGTAGACATGACTAGAGGTGTCGGCACGCATGCCCGCTGCCCTGTGTAGCATGTGTGTGGGTGCAGGGCCCCAAAGTTTTACTGACCCCCAGTACCCCCCCTATTATCTGCTGACATCTGATCCTAACAATCCATGAGGTGGGAGCCGTATTCCACCCTTCAGCTTTATGAGGCAGCATACTTGCTGAGATAATTCTTGTTGTCCAGTGGGGAGGTCCCCTTTAAATGCACACAGAGGGCGGAGTCACTGGGGGCAGTAACACTACAGGCGCCATGCTTTCTGCAGTGGTTTTATGGAGTCTTAGCTGCTTTTATATGTGTCTAGTACCTCATCCCCCTCCCCCGCCTTCTCTTACATGTGTGAGGCCTGCAGTGATTGATTTAGGACTATAACTCCCAACATGCTTTCTTAGTTCTTGCATAACAAAAGCTTTATTAGTCATTGTTCTGACTCCTTCGTGGTGATTTGGTGCAGAGTCCAAGGCCTGGGAAGTGGACACCTGTCGTGGACACTACAACAACGTCTCCTGCGCTGTCTTCCATCCTCGTCAGGAGCTCATCCTCAGTAACTCCGAGGACAAAAGCATCCGTGTCTGGGACATGTCCAAGAGGTGAGCATTGCTCTGATCTGTCTGTAAAGGGGGGCTCCGCTGCTCAGCAACATAGGTCAGAGGAGGTCATAGGACATATGGCCACTAAACCCCAGAGCTTAACTCTACATCTCAAGATGGCACAGTGTAATAAAACGTTTCAAGGGTGGATAAAGAAAAAAAGAATAAGAATAAAGAAGCCATTAGTGCCTAGAATACGAAGGGGCACATCTATTGAGACCAGCCTCTTAGACGGCCTCTACATAACTTTGGCGCGTCCAGCGAGGCTTCTAAGCTTCCTTGCTTGCATTTAGATCATTTTCTGCACCTAAAACAGGCGTAGAAAATGCCCCCATTTATTAGACTTGGCGTGAGCGCCTCAATCTGCACCATAAATATGCCACATATAGACGTATTTCTGTTTAATGAATGACACCCTAACGCTTTAATACAAGACCAGAATTCACAGCACTATCTCCACTACATCAGGAGATATTGCTGATAGAAATCAGGTATGGTTTCACTTTCACCTGCTATCATTCCGTACCTCATTTCTAACAGCTATATCTGCCAATGTAGTGGAGATAATGCTGTGATTCTGGTCTTGTTTTAAAGCTTAGACTGTCAGCTTTCAAAGAAGACTAGAACCATATTTAGCTCCTGGTTATAACGGCCCTCCCTCTGCTTCCTGAGCTCTGCAGATATTGAGCACTCTTTGCCGAAAGCGCAAGCAAGACCTCAAGCACTGAAATAGTGCTGAGGGGGATTGGGTCAGTACATTAACACAGTGACAGTGTTTCTTGCTAAAAATTGCCTCTTACAGTCTGAAAAATCCAGTAGGATATTCAATTATTATTTTATTTTGTTTTTCCCATTCGAACCTAGAACCGGAGTCCAAACGTTCCGCAGAGACCATGACCGCTTCTGGGTCCTGGCTGCTCACCCCAACCTGAACCTCTTTGCAGCAGGTAAGATGCAGGTCACCTTCAGTTAACCCTACTAGCATTAATCTCCACCCTGACACTCCAGCTCTTTCAGGACTACAGCTCCCATCATGTTCTAACATCCTGTGGCATGCTGGGAGAGGTAGTTTTGAAGCTGAAGAACGTTGCTGAAATGTTCCTGATTTGTGTCTGCTCCCCGTCAGGACACGATGGTGGAATGATCGTGTTTAAGCTGGAGAGGGAGCGCCCCGCCTACGCCGTGCACGGCAACATCTTGTACTATGTGAAGGACCGCTTCCTGCGCCAACTGGACTTCAACAGCTCTAAGGACGTGGCCGTGATGCAGCTGAGGAGGTGAGACCCAGACCAGAAACCTGGGGGCCGAAGCCCTAACACATCAGCGGAACCACCAAGTGAAGGGCTGTCATGTCAGCTTTAAAGGGGATATGGTGCAGGATAAGGAATAATCACTCGGGGATGATCACAATATGCCTCAAATGCTGCCGAGAGCCTCTCATGGATAGAGAGGTGGTGCACATGTATATCTGCTTGCTGTCAGTGGATTTCAGTCTTCCCCATAGAAATGAATGAAAGCAGTGGCCGCGCATGCGCAGTGCGCTCTCATTCACTTCTATGGGGGCAGCGGGGAGCAGTCATTGGTGGTGGACGGATCCTGGGAAATCTGGGGTCCTCCAGCCACAGTGCTTCCTACTCCGTTCTCCAGAGGTGGGACCCGCACCTATCGGACAATAAGGGCATATCGTAGCGATATGCCCCCATTGTCTGAGATGGGAATACCCCTTTAAGACTGATACATTGTAACAAACAATCAGGGTTTATGGGAGATTAGTGGTGCTGCTGCCTTCAGAGGATTAGTCTTTAGAGTGGAGACTTGTAGCAAACCCTCAGCTGTGAGAAGTATTTTTTTATCTTCATTTTGCATGGCTCCTGCTTTGGTCTGCTTGACATGGTAAGGAGCTGGGTCATGTTATCTTTCCATCTGTCTCATGATTTCCATTGTGTTTTCTAGCGGCTCCAAGTTCCCAGTGTTCAATATGTCCTATAACCCGGCGGAGAACGCAGTCCTGCTCTGCACGGTAAGAAACCTTTAGATTTTTGGGGGGATTTTTTTTTTGTCATTGGCGTAACCATTTCTTTACACTGACTAGTTATAGCAACCTTCTAGGGGCATCTTCTATATTGATGTCCTCTCCTCAGTATGGAGCAAATTGAACTCCAGATTATAGATCCCAAGTTCATTTGTATTAACCCTTCGTTTTAATGCTGTATGGAGAGCTACCTTCGTACAGCATTAAAATGTATGTGATTCGCGGAGGCAAAATTTATTGCACCGGAAGTTGCACCATACTTCAGTGACTAAATTCTGTATTTAGTTCTACATCTTTTAAAAACTTTTTAAAGGGTTTGTGTCACCAGATCTGGGCATATTAAACAGGATGACATTTGCAATCTGGTATTAATTTTTATATTGGTGCCCCCGTTTTTGATAAAAAAGCACTTTTATTTTATGCTAATTAGGCTTACTAGGTGCAAGGGGCGGGTACCCTGCACCTAGTAAGCGCCGTTTGCCCACCTGCTGTCACGCCTTCCTTGTCTTGATTGACAGGGCCAGGCAGCTTGTTCGATCTTCTGCCGGCCCTGTCCTCGCATCAGCCGGGTGTACTCTGACGTCATCAGCGCAGTGAGGTAGCCGGGAGCCCGGCGGCCAGTGCCACTCACTGCGCCTGCGCCGATTATATTCCGCACAGCGCAGGCGCAGGATTTGAAGCTAGGACAGGGTCGGCAGAAGATCGAACAAGCTGCCTGGCCCTGTCAATCAAGACAAGGAAGGCGTGACAGCAGGTGGGCAAACGGAGCTTACTAGGTGCAGGGTAACCGCCCCTTGCACCTAGTAAGCCTAATTAGCATAAAATAAAAGTGCTTTTTTATCAAAACGGGGGCACCAATATAAAAATTATTACCAGATTGCAAATGTCATCCTGTTTAATATGCCCAGATCTGGTGACAGGAACCCTTTAAATTAGCAATCTGAGGTACCAGAGGGTCCAAACCTGACTTTCTGGTTCTGAATCGTCTTGGGATCAATGTTTTTTTTATTCCTTTCTGGACAGAGGGCCAGTAACCTGGAGAACAGCACGTACGACCTGTACACAATCCCCAAGGACTCTGACTCCCAGAATCCCGATGGTAAGAGCCATGAATAATGGCTAACATGTAGATGTATAATGTTATGTCCTTGTGGAAGGAATGTGTGCGACGTTCAGGTGCTGACATCTTCGGAAGGTGGATATGCATTTCCACTAGTTGCTGTTGGAAACAGTCAGCAAGCCTGTGAACTGAGACACCTCTCTGATAGCTTAGCTGAGGCCCTATAACTATATCCTGTATGGTATCGCACCTACATGAATGCATATCACCCAATCAGGGTAATGTCAGCTCTGAAGCCTGCAGAATAGTGAATGCAGCTCTGGAGTAGATCTGGCTGTACCCTACAGCTCTTCATAGACCCTAGTATAGGCTGAGAACGTTCCTGTGCACTACATTACTCATCATCTCCTCCTTTATCCGCAGCCCCAGAGGGGAAGCGCTCCTCCGGCCTGACGGCTGTGTGGGTGGCTCGTAATCGGTTTGCAGTCCTGGATCGCATGCATTCAGTGAGTGGCGGTGCTTGTATCTATACGGTGTGTCACATGTGTGACTCCGGCCTCAGCTGCCTCCCTTACTGTCACCTCTCCTGCAGATCCTCATCAAGAACCTGAAGAATGAAATCACCAAGAAGGTCCAGGTGCCGAACTGCGATGAGATCTTCTACTCAGGGACCGGGAACCTGCTGCTCCGAGACGCCGATTCAATCACCTTGTTTGATGTGCAGCAGAAACGGTAAAGGCTTTTAAAGGGGTTTTCCGGGAGTAACATAGTGATGGGTTAGTGTCAGGATAGGCCCTTAATATCTGGTGACTCTAGTGACCCCTGCCGATCATTCCTGCACCCTCTTACTAGGCCGGTGACATCACGTCCATCAGTCACATGACTCAGTCCCTTTCAAGTGAATAGGATTGAGCTGTGATACCGAGCACAGCCGCTATACGGTGGGTGTAGGGGTTGTGATGCTCCCCTTCACATAGCTGATGGGCAGGGGTGCCAGGAGTGTTACCCCCCTCGATCTGATACAGATGACCTGTCCTGAGGAGAGGGTAAAGGGATTCTCTTCTTTGGACAATCTGTACTTGTTAGGAGCATCCCTGGTCTCATAGTGTCCTCCTACTGGGATCTCCAGCAGTCGGCTGCAGCGCCACCATAGGACAAATTAAGTATTACAGAGTTATCATTTCTAATACAGGACAGTAATTAGACTGGTTGCTAGGGACTTGTTGCCTGACGACCACCATTGAATCATCTGTCCATAGAAGCCGTACTGTCAGTCTATTAATGTCTCCCGCTCATGTCTCCGTACAGGACGCTCGCTTCTGTGAAGATCTCCAAAGTGAAGTATGTGATCTGGTCGTCTGACATGTCTCATGTGGCTCTTCTGGCTAAACACGGTGAGCTCCCTTCTGATATTCCATGAAGCACTCATGGGTGTGGGTATGAGCACCGCTGACAGATCCCCTCTCCCTCCATCCACAGCCATTATGATCTGCAATAGAAAGCTGGAATCTCTATGTAACATCCACGAGAACATCCGAGTCAAGAGCGGCGCATGGGACGAGAGTGGAGTCTTCATCTACACCACCAGCAACCACATCAAATACGCGCTCACCACCGGGTATGTGCAGAGCGGGCACATAGAAATGGGTCCTAATACAAATACATAGGAGAGGGCTGTGTTATGGTACAGCTTATCCAAGTAGTCCATCTGTGGAGAGTAACTCATTCTCCTCATTGTGTCACTTCAGAGACTACGGCATCATCCGGACCCTGGATCTGCCCATTTATATCACACGAGTGAAGGGCAACAGCGTGTACTGCCTGGACCGGGAGTGCCGTCCTCGGGTGCTGACCATCGACCCAACAGAGTTCAAGTTCAAGTTGGCGCTTATTAACAGGAAGTATGATGAGGTGGGTTCAGGTGGTCTCCTTCTTGTGTCTGGTTACGTTGGTCTTCATTCTTACATATGGCTGAAGTGCCCCACCCTCCCTTTCCAAGAGGTGGACGCCCCACCACCCAGCGTCCTTCTCAGATGGTGCTTGTATTACAGGCAGAGTTCAGGCGATTTGACAGTCTGTTAATCTCCTGCTCTTAGGTCCTGCATATGGTGAGAAATGCTAAGCTGGTGGGCCAGTCCATCATTGCCTACCTGCAGAAGAAGGGTTACCCTGAGGTGGCACTGCACTTTGTGAAAGACGAGAAGACAAGGTTCAGCCTGGCCCTGGAGTGCGGTAACATTGAGGTAACTTGGCTCTTGTATTTCTCTGAAGACCAGAATGTGGACCCCTTGTGGCTGCAGTCTGGCCTCCCGGTCTCCTCCTCAGATTCTTTCATACTCTTATTCTGCAGACCTTCAGAATGTGTTCCTCTGTATCCTACCACTAATGACGCCTTTTGTCCTCACCAGGTCGCTCTTGAAGCTGCCAAAGCCTTGGATGATAAGCACTGCTGGGAGAAGCTGGGTGAGGTGGCCTTGCTGCAGGGCAACCATCAGATTGTAGAGATGTGCTACCAGCGCACCAAAAACTTTGACAAGCTCTCCTTCCTGTACCTGATCACTGGTAACCTGGAGAAACTGCGCAAGATGATGAAGATTGGTAAGGACTTGGGGAACAGCAGAGCTGTGGTCGTGGGGGATACAGAATATCTGTAGGTGGCGGTATCGGGCTGGTACCATTTAGTACTCATCGTCTCCTTTTTTCCTTCCACTTTTAGCTGAGATCCGTAAAGATTTCAGCGGTCAGTACCAGAACGCTCTGTACCTTGGAGACGTGGAGGAGCGGGTGAAGATCCTCAAGAACTGTGGACAGAGTAAGTGTCCTGCAGGGTTTTTAGGATCCACATTTTCCTCCCTTCCTTGGTTAACTAACTCCTCTCTTGCACAGAGTCTCTGGCCTATCTCACCGCTGCCACCCATGGAATCACCGAGGAGGAAGAAAACTTACGGGAGACGTTCGACCCCGAAAAAGAAATTGTAAGTTCATGGTAGAGGTCAAGGTGGAGAACGCGTCTGACAGGAGGGGCCCTGCTCCATGTTTGTCAGTGCAAAGTAGAGAGATGGCCATGCTTACAGAAAGGGCAGGAGGCTTTATAGATCTCTCAGGGCCCAACTCCCAGCACCCCCACTGATCAGCTGATGGAAGGGACTGGGGCGCTCGTCCTGTGGTGTCACATCCATCGGTCACGCCTTTGTGATGAGATGAGCTGCAATCAGGCCTACATCTCTGGCACACAGCGAAGAGACCGCGGCCCTTCAAACTGCTGATCTGCAGAGGGAAGGGAGGCGAGGGTCTGACTCCCATAATCGGCACGACCACCTCTAGTGTTCCAGCTCTCCCAATTGGTGGGCTCCTAGAGGTGGGGCTACCACCTATCTGACAGATCTGATACTTCATATGGGAATACCCCTTTAAGAAGTAACTGAAATATCTTCTCACGTTCTATAGATTCCTGAGGTGGATCCAGATGCAAAGTTGCTCCTGCCCCCTCCTCCGGTAATGCCGCTGGACACTAACTGGCCTCTGCTCACCATGTCTAAGGGCTTCTTTGAAGGAACCATATCCAATAAAGGTAAGTTGTCTGTGGGACATTAGTCTGAGCACTGTGCTGTACCTCTGTAATTCCTGTTGGAAACGTATTAAGTATTGACAACTGGGGGCTTCCATTTCTCTTGTCCAATGGGCGTGTCCCTTCCTAGACTGATACTGGCAGCACTGATTGGACATTGTCAGACTTTAGGGAAACGGCCTGGTATTCCCCGTTGTCAGTTTGAACCTCTCCAAGAGGAATAACTGGGGCGTGCCAATACAGAGTTGAAAGAAAGGATTCTCTTATTGGAAAGTTACTAGAACAGAGATGTCAGGAGAGCGGACTACAGAGATTACAGAAATTTTGTGATGTCCTAATAGATTCCTGAGCTGCAGTACCGCTAACAGCCTGTGGACAGGTGTGGCGCTCTGTTTGGACAAAACCAGTTAAGTTCCAGCCAGGGCTTGACAGTGCCTTGTTTCACCAGTGGGCTAGCAGGGGCATCAGAAAATTGAAGGACTTGTTTCATGACATAGAAGGGAGATGGCTCACGTTTCAGGAGATAAGAGTGAAATTTGGGGTAGGCATGTCCGGCTTTCTACCTTATCTACAGGTCAGGCACTATGTGAGGGGGGTGTTATGTGATATGTCCCAAGAATGGATAACGAATGACTTTGATAAATTCGTGACCAGTAGTGGCCGACCAACCATCTCAGGTCTTTATACGTCAGTGAAAGGCAGATTGGGACCAATATCTCCCAAGAGACTCTTCAGAAAGTGGGGTCGGATATTGGGGATGGAGGAGGTCTTACCGGTGGTCACCAAGGGGATACAAGCTCTTCATAGAGCAATTGTTAATGAGGTCTGGAGGGAGACACATATGAGGATACTGCACCATGCTATCTTTGCCTTTGACCTACCGGTAACGCCCCTCAGGCCTGATAGACTGACAGTTTGCCCCAAGTGTGGACTATCTGGAACTGACTTGTGGCACGGTCTCTGGAAGTGTCCACTACTGGCCAACTACTGGAAAGGGGTAGAGGACACATTGCATTCTGTGAGTTCATACAAGGGACCATTGACGGCGTCACTGGTGATCTTACATGCTGAGGGGGAAAGGTCAGATGGAGATGCTAGAGATTCGGAGGTTAACAGGGTTCGAAGCCTACCCCTGATCGGACATAAACTGGTTATGACAGCAAAAAGATGTTTGTTGAGCCACTGGCTGACTCCGGTGATACCAGCAATGGGAGAAATAATGACCCAAGTGTATAGAGTATTCCATTTAGAATGGCTGGAAGCTATAAAACATCCGGAGGTCGGGGGAAAAAAATGGTTTTGGTCCTGGAGGGGCTATATGGTCAAATATTCATTGGCCCTGGAGATTCAGGAAAAAATGATACCCTTCCAACAAACCGCATGGTATCTGTTGGAAGACATTAGGGGGGCCTTGGGATCGCTGAAGGTCTTCCAGATCTTGAAGAATGCATAGTGAGGATATATGAGATGGCAACATTCGTTTTACTGATTGCAATGATGGGAAGATACTGAGCTTTAGAAGTAATGCGATACTGGTATACTGCTAGGGGTATAGGGTGGGGGGGTTATGGTTACATGGATCGGTTATGTCTGGAGGTATGAGTTGTAAACTATAGATGTTAGATAAGAATCCAGGATAAGTGAACCTATGAATGTATCTTTTGATATGTTTACACCAGTATTTCCTTTCTGAGTTGACAGATGTACCCCTTTTCGTTTGTATTTCTCAAAATCTGTATGTTTATATTTGTTTTTGTAAGGGATGAAAATTACAAAATAAATATATGTTAAAAAAAAAAAAAAACAGTTAAGTTCTTCTAACCCTAGACAATCTCGATTTATCTCCTACCAGGTAAAGGAGCAATGGCGGCTGACATTGATGTGGACACGGTGGGAGGAGAAGGCTGGGGAGAAGATGCTGAGCTGGCCCTGGATGAAGGTGAGGGCCACAGCCTATAGTAACCTCCCTTCATCATGGATTATAAACATGTGACCCTCACAGCCTCATCCTCTCATTTTAGATGGCTTTGTGGACGCAGGCGAAACATTTGGAGACGAGGCTACTGGAAAAGGACAGGAAGAAGGAGGTGGCTGGGATGTGGAAGAAGACTTGGATCTTCCCCCTGAGTTGGTGAGTAGATATGGTCCATCAGAGGTTTCATCTTCAGACGTTCTCGCCTAAACATGGGCTTTGTGTTCTCAGGATGTTCCCGCTGGTTCTTCTGGCTCTGGAGAAGATGGCTTCTTTGTGCCACCTACTAAGGGCAGTAGTCCAGCCCAGACTTGGTGTAATAACTCTCAGCTCCCTGTGGATCACATTCTGGCAGGCTCTTTTGAGACAGCAATGCGGGTAAGTTCACGTAAGCCTCATACCTGGGCGTTTCCAATGCCTTCTAGGTGCCAGTGTCTGAAGGTAACCACAGCGTCTTCTCTCCTCAGCTTCTCCATGACCAGGTGGGGGTGGTGAACTTTGCAGCTTATAAGCAGCATTTCCTGCACACCTTCTCCAGGGGGCGCAGCACTTACCAGGCACTGCCCGGACTCCCAGCTATGTACGGTTATCCCCAGCGGAACTGGTAAGGGTTTATCATTTATTTCTTTATTGGAAGGCTGGAATATTTCACTAGACATGTCCTTGGTCCATCGTTCATGTTCTAGGTTGTGATTTTCAGATACTGAGCTCCAAATTCTCTTGTATAGCTGTACAGCCAAATGTGAAAATTCTGTCAGCTGCCACTAGGGGGAGCAAATTAAACAAACATGTATTGAATCACCTGTGTGCCGTAAACTCCCCCTAGTGGTGACTGCTGACAGCTAGATCTTTTCTCTCCAGTTGAAATGTTTGTCATTTATAGTACATCCTTCTGACGGGTAGAAGAGATTTTGATGCATGATCTTTGGGGTTTTCTCCTCCAGGAAGGATTCTGGATTGAAGAACGGACTCCCAGCCGTCGGCCTGAAGCTCAGCGACCTGATCCAGCGTCTTCAGCAGTGCTACCAGTTGACGACAACCGGCAAGTTTGAGGAAGCGGTGGAGAAGTTCCGTCTGATCCTCCTCAGCGTTCCTCTTCTGGTCGTAGACAACAAGCAGGAGATTGCAGAGGTGCGGGGCCGTTCCCTCCCAGCTGGAGTATCTGAAGGGGTTCATAGACCTAGAATTCATGCTGTATCATCATCTATTGCAGGCCCAGCAGCTGATCACTATCTGCAGAGAGTATATAGTGGGCTTGTCCATGGAAATCGAGAGGAAGAAGCTTCCCAAAGACACCCTGGAGCAGCAGAAGCGTATTTGTGAGGTGAGAGAGTAGATCGATCACGTTCATGCATGTAATGTGCTTCCTGTCCCACTAGGGGGCAGTGCTCATGATTTTATCCTTGACCGTGGTGATGTCCTTTGGCAGATGGCAGCCTATTTCACACACTCCAGCCTTCAGCCGGTCCACATGATCCTGGTCCTGAGAACAGCGGTTAACCTCTTCTTCAAGCTGAAGAACTTCAAAACGGCCGCCTCCTTCGCCAGGCGACTGCTGGAGCTAGGGCCTAAACCTGAAGTGGCGCAGCAGGTGAGTCACTGGTGTTGGGCATGACAGTAGAAGAATCGACCGCTCTGACAACTAAGATTTTATTCCTTTTTTCTCTTCTGACAGACGCGCAAGATTCTCGCTGCTTGTGAGAAAAACCTTACCGACACCTACCAGCTCAACTACGACATGCACAACCCCTTCGACATCTGTGCCGCCTCTTATCGGCCGATATACAGGGGCAAACCAGTGGAGAAATGTCCTCTCAGTGGAGCTTGTTACAGCCCCGAGTATAAAGGACAGATCTGCAGGGTCACTACGGTATGTGGGGGATGTAAATACATAACCAAGGCTAAACCAGGCTCTTAAAGGGGGTAGTCCACGGTGGTCAATCACTCTGTTAGGATCAGTTGAACTGATCATAGGGCGTCACAATGCTGAGATCTCCAGAGATCAACGTTTACTGTATGAGGGAACCTGGCAGCAAGTGTTAAGATAATTCTGCAGTGCCCCCATTGGAGAAATGAGGCATTACACAAGATGTCAGGACCTTCAGAGTAAGATGTCCTCCTTAGATTTTGTTCGCCCACTCTAACTTTTTGAACTTCTTTATTTTCATAGGTGACTGAAATCGGAAAAGATGTGATTGGCTTGAGGATCAGCCCCCTACAGTTCCGTTAGGGCCTCAGTCATTAAATCAGCCTTATTATTTTTCTTGTTCTTGTCCATCCTGTGCCGCCGACTCCTCCCCTCCTCTAAGCTTCTTAGTCGGCCTCATTTTACTACCCTGTAATTCAGTAAATCGTCATCCTTTCCATATGTGAAATAAAAATTAACAATCAGAAACTATACTTTTGAATTGCATTTAACAATATCATGAAGGCCGAGTACAACTTCTGGGGTCTCATTACCATCCTGGAAACGGAGAGTCAGTATGAAGGCTATTATAATAGTTAATGTGCATCAAACAACGTTTTATTTCAGTTCTGTGTGCAGACTATGAAGGAAGCAGCTCTCTCTTCCCCTCTCCCAGCAGGAAGTCTCAGCACACGCCAATAACATCAATCCAATTAGCTGTAGAAACTGGTTCTAGAACAAAAAACATTTCTCAGTTTGTCATGGAGTTGAAGGCTACACATATCGATGATGGTTTTTGAAGAATGCTTAGGTCATAGGTTTTCAGGGAGAGACCAAGTTTGAGTTGCACAGGGGATTGGCTTCCTCTGGATATGGATCTACTGTGGACCAAGAAGGGCCTTCTCGTCTTGTATCATGATGTCCGCACCTAACCAAATGCTCATGTAGGAATAAAACTTTGATGAAACATATTGTGTGTTTTGTCCTTCTTTAGTTATGGATCTGCACATGTGAGCAGAAATGATATCCAGTATCTGCTGGGTTTATGGATTACACAAGAAGTTTTCTCTCCAGAGTCCATTGTGATTGGTGGAGATCCAGGGCTAATTGGTCAATAATTTAGGACGTGCAGTATAGTGGATGTGCATTTTTCTGAGGCATGGGTGGAGTTAAAGACAGACTCTACCAGAATAATGTCAGTGGTGAGGAAACCCAAGTGGATTATGAAGCCCTTCTTGGCCAGTTCTGTGAAGGGAAGCCTACTTACTTCCCGCTCCTTGTCTTCCAGGCCTGGGCTTCCCTGCTGTAAACATTCAGTTTAATGCCGCATGCTTTCAATCTCTGGTCGCGGTGGTGACCTGCACCCATAACATCACGTGACCATTTGTCATTACGTAAGGAGAGCTGGTCTGTGCAGCCAACGATAAGGTGCAGGAGGCGTCAGCGAGGAACCAGCCCAGGCCTGGAAGAGAAGGAGCAGTAAGCAGATAAGGGCTCTGCTCCGTACAGTATTGAAACCAAGTTTTATACGAATCGACTTCAGATGTTTCATCCGAAGTCGATTTCCTCATCCCTAGTTACGACATTTACTGTGTAAGAAAAACATTTTATACTTTTAATAGTCTGGACATTTACTGACACGGCCTGGGCGGGGCTAAGCTCCATTCAAGTGAACAGATTTTAGCCCCGCCCAGGCCAGTGATACTAGTCATGACATCACTGGGCCTGCAGTAAGCACAGAGAAGGCCGCGGCGCTCCTGCAGCATCGCTGCCTTCTCAAACAGCGGATCGGCGGGAGTCCCGGGTTTCTCTATCTAGAGGATAGATCATCAGTAGAGAGGAGCGAGCATGCTGGAGTGCCATTTTTGCGTGTTTGCGTACGCATTTTAAAATTGGTACGCTAATACATACGCATATTTTAATCTGTACACAAATGCGTACTGGCACTCGAGCATGCTCGCTCATCTCTAATCATCAGTCTCTTAAAGAACTACAGAACCCCTTTAATAGAACAGTACTATCCTTGTCCATAATGCGGACAATAATAGGACATGTTATATATTTTTGCAGAATAGAAATATGGCCATGCGGAAACGGAATGCACAAAAAGTAACTTCCGATTTTTTGCGGACTCATTGAAATGAATAGTTCCGCAGAAGAAAATGCGTTCATGTGCATGGTGTAAAAGAGGAAATGGAGAGAGAATTGGATTTTTTATTTTTTTTTATAAAAATGTTCAGCTGTCCCTCAGATTTTCACTGGCGGTCTGTTCCTCAGGCGAGGATAATCAGGCAGCTCATGATGAGGCCTGTGTACCATCACAAGGCTCCAGGCTGTTCTAAAAACTGACCTGAGCTGTGATTTCACTGCAGGGGCTCCAATTGGAGGGCAGACGCAACCCTCGCCCAGATTATGGGCGCTATTGACTGTAGCTTCAGAGGGGTTAAATGATTAGGATAGAAGTCATGTTGGCAGGAGGAGGAGGAGGGATCACACTGGGCTGTGAGTTATTAGATCTGGGCCAGGTGTCTATGTCCCGGGTTGGGCTGGCTCACCAGACGATCCTCTGGTGTACGCCTTCCCCTCTTCACTAACTGCATTACTCCTGAAGAGGAGCAGGTAACTATATAAGCCCCGCCCACCAGCACAGACCATGTGTGCGACTTCTTAGTGCAGCTGGGGCAATAAGTCTACCCTTCCCTACCCTGATGGAACAGCCCATCTTCCTGACTTGTTGTTTGCAGACAGCCTGGGCCCTTCTGTCAGTGCCAAGTGACATAGGAATGGGTAAAGGGAGAAGATCTTGTTGCCCACCAATCTCCAATCCTCTGACCCCCTCCTCTTTTCAGCTGCTATGATCAGTCCCCTGGGTCCCCGCTCCCCAGTTGCTATAATCAGTCCCCTGGGCCCTCGCTCCCCAGTTGCTATAATCAGTCCCCTGGGGCCCCACTCCCCAGCCACTATGATCTGTCCCCTGGGGCCCTGTTCCCCAGCCGCTATGATCCGGCCCCGCTCCCCAGTTGCTATAATCAGTCCCCTGGGCCCCCGCTCCCCGGCCGCTATGATCCGTCTCCTGGGGCCCCACTCCCCAGTTGCTGTGATCAGTCCCCTGGGGCCCCACTCCCCAGCTGCTGTGATCAGTCCCCTGGGCCCCCGCTCCCCAGCTGCTGTGATCTGTCCCCTGGGGCCCCACTCCCCAGCTGCTATCTACAATCCTGCTGCTGAGGTACTTTGGCTTCTTCTATTGCTTGTCTGGTACAGGAGGATAATGGCTCCTACATCTGCAGGAAAGATAAGTAAACGTACACATAGGCCCACATACATTTATCATAATATGCTAGGTTTTTTTTTTAGAAATATTTGACTTTTTAGGGTATTTGCATTTTATTATTACTTAGACTGGATACTAGACTGTCTCTTCAGCCGTGCATCTGACACTTCACATGAGCAATCTATGCTACCAGGACATTTAAAGGATAGGTCATAAGTAGAGATGAGCGAACGTGCTCGTAACAAGCACTGTACCGCTCACCTCCCCTGCGCTCGCATTCTGCAGCACCCGAGGTGTGTATTAGGAGGTTGTGCAGCAGCTGAGGTGTGTATTAGGAGGTTATGCAGCAGCTGAGGTGTGTGTTAGGAGGTTCTGCAGCAGCTGAGGTGTGTATTAGGAGGTTGTGCAGCAGCTGAGGTGTATATTCGGAGCTTGTGCAGCAGCTGAGGTGTGTATTAGGAGGTTGTGCAGCAGCTGAGGTGTGTATTAGGAGGTTGTGCAGCAGCTGAGGTGTGTATTAGGAGGTTCTGCAGCAGCTGAGGTGTGTATTAGGAGGTTGTGCAGCAGCTGAGGTGTGTATTAGGAGGTTCTGCAGCAGCTGAGGTGTGTATTAGGAGGTTCTGCAGCAGCTGAGGTGTGTATTAGGAGGTTCTGCAGCAGCTGAGGTGTGTATTAGGAGGTTCTGCAGCAGCTGAGGTGTGTATTAGGAGGTTGTGCAGCAGCTGAGGTGTGTATTAGGAGGTTCTGCAGCAGCTGAGGTGTGTATTAGGAGGTTGTGCAGCAGCTGAGGTGTGTATTCGGAGGTTCTGCAGCAGCTGAGGTGTGTATTAGGAGGTTGTGCAGCAGCTGAGGTGTGTATTCGGAGGTTGTGCAGCAGCTGAGGTGTGTATTCGGAGGTTGTGCAGCAGCTGAGGTGTGTATTCGGAGGTTGTGCAGCAGCTGAGGTGTGTATTCGGAGGTTGTGCAGCAGCTGAGGTGTGTATTCGGAGGTTGTGCAGCAGCTGAGGTTCGGGTGGCAGCAGCTGAGGTGTGTATTAGAAGGTTGTGCAGCAGCTGAGGTGTGTATTAGGAGGTTCTGCAGCAGCTAAGGTGTGTATTAGGAGGTTGTGCAGCAGCTGAGGTGTGTATTAGGAGGTTGTGCAGCAGCTGAGATGTGTATTAGGAGGTTCTGCAGCAGCTGAGGTGTGTATTAGGAGGTTGTGCAGCAGCTGAGATGTGTATTATGAGGTTGTGCAGCAGCTGAGATGTGTATTAGGAGGTTCTGCAGCAGCTGAGGTGTGTATTAGGAGGTTGTGCAGCAGCTGAGATGTGTATTATGAGGTTGTGCAGCAGCTGAGGTGTGTATTAGGAGGTTGTACAGCAGCTGAGGTGTGTATTCGGAGGTTCTGCAGCAGCTGAGGTGTGTATTAGGAGGTTGTGCAGCAGCTGAGGTGTGTTATGAATTTTACAATAAGAAACATATTTACTTGCATTTCGGGGAGATATACCTGTGGCCATGTGGGGATCATTGTGTTTGCTTGTGCTGTTGTGTTTTCAGCTATGGCGACGTGCACATTCACCTCACTTTACAGGGTCTGCTCACTAACGTCTTTTATTTTTGTTCTATTCTGAAGATAAGCAACGAGTATTGGAAATTCCCTTTAAGGTGCACTAATCAGGGAAGGGGTTAAAGGTGTGTAAAGGACAAGAAATGAAAGAGAAACTAACCCTGCACCCCGCTGCCCCGAGCCATTTTCTGACTTCCATTTTCTCGCTTTCAGAGTTTACAGCAACAACAGTGAGAAGAGACGTAAGTGTACGACACAACCGAGCTGAATGTGTGCGAGCGCTGTGCAGTCATGTATGTGAATATTGTGTACATGTGTTTATTATAAGTGTGCAGACGTGTACATATGTGTTTGGTGTGACCATGTATAGTGTATATGTGTACATATGTGTGTGGTGTGACCATGTATAGTGTATATGTGTACATATGTGTGTGGTGTGACCATGTATAGTGTATATGTGTACATATGTGTGTGGTGGACCATGTATAATGTATATGTGTACATATGTGTGTGGTGTGACTATGTATATGTGTACATATGTGTGTACATATGTGTGTGGTGTGACCATGTATAGTGTATATGTGTACATGTGTGTGTGGTGTGACCATGTATAGTGTATATGTGTACATGTGTGTGTGGTGTGACCATGTATAGTGTATATGTGTACATGTGTGTGTGGTGTGACCATGTATAGTGTATATGTGTACATGTGTGTGTGGTGTGACCATGTATAGTGTATATGTGTACATGTGTGTGGTGTGACCATTTATGGTGTATATGTGTACACGTGTATTAAGAGGTTGTGCAGCAGCTGAGGTGTGTATTAGGAGGTTCTGCAGCAGCTGAGGTATGTATTAGGAGGTTCTGCAGCAGCTGAGGTGTGTATTAGGAGGTTCTGCAGCAGCTGAGGTGTGTATTAGGAGATTGTGCAGCAGCTGAGGTGTGTTTTATGAGGTTCTGCAGCAACTGAGGTGTGTATTAGGAGGTTGTGCAGCAGCTGAGGTGTGTATTAGGAGGTTCTGCAGCAGCTGAGGTGTGTATTAGGAGGTTCTGCAGCAGCTGAGGTGTGTATTAGGAGGTTCTGCAGCAGCTGAGGTGTGTATTATGAGGTTGTGCAGCAGCTGAGGTGTGTATTAGGAGGTTGTGCAGCAGCTGAGGTGTGTATTAGGAGGTTGTGCAGCAGCTGAGGTGTGTATTAGGAGGTTATGCAGCAGCTGAGGTGTGTATTAGGAGGTTGTGCAGCAGCTGAGGTGTGTATTAGGAGGTTGTGCAGCAGCTGAGGTGTGTATTAGGAGGTTGTGCAGCAGCTGAGGTGTGTATTAGGAGGTTATGCAGCAGCTGAGGTGTGTATTAGGAGGTTGTGCAGCAGCTGAAGTGTGTATTATGAGGTTGTGCAGCAGCTGAGGTGTGTATTATGAGGTTGTGCAGCAGCTGAGGTGTGTTATGAATTTTACAATAAGAAACATATTTACTTGCATTTCGGGGAGATATACCTGTGGCCATGTGGGGATCATTGTGTTTGCTTGTGCTGTTGTGTTTTCAGCTATGGCGACGTGCACATTCACCTCACTTTACAGGGTCTGCTCACTAACGTCTTTTATTTTTGTTCTATTCTGAAGATAAGCAACGAGTATTGGAAATTCCCTTTAAGGTGCACTAATCAGGGAAGGGGTTAAAGGTGTGTAAAGGACAAGAAATGAAAGAGAAACTAACCCTGCACCCCGCTGACCCGAGCCATTTTCTGACTTCCATTTTCTCGCTTTCAGAGTTTACAGCAACAACAGTGAGAAGAGACGTAAGTGTACGACACAACCGAGCTGAATGTGTGCGAGCGCTGTGCAGTCATGTATGTGAATATTGTGTACATGTGTGTATTATAAGTGTGCAGACGTGTACATATGTGTTTGGTGTGACCATGTATAGTGTATATGTGTACATATGTGTGTGGTGTGACCATGTATAGTGTATATGTGTACATATGTGTGTGGTGTGACCATGTATAGTGTATATGTGTACATATGTGTGTGGTGTGACCATGTATAATGTATATGTGTACATATGTGTGTGGTGTGACTATGTATGTGTGTACATATGTGTGTGGTGTGACCATGTATAGTGTATGTGTGTACATATGTGTGTGGTGTGACTATGTATATGTGTACATATGTGTGTGGTGTGACCATGTATAGTGTATATGTGTACATGTGTGTGTGGTGTGACCATGTATAGTGTATATGTGTACATGTGTGTGGTGTGACCATGTATAATGTATATGTGTACATATGTGTGTGGTGTGACCATGTATAATGTATATGTGTACATGTGTGTGGTGTGACCATGTATAGTGTATATGTGTACATATGTGTTTGGTGTGACCATGTATATGTGTACATATGTGTGTGGTGTGACCATGTATAGTGTATATGTGTACATGTGTGTGGTGTGACCATGTATAATGTATATGTGTACATATGTGTTTGGTGTGACCATGTATATGTGTACATATGTGTGTGGTGTGACTATGTATATGTGTACATATGTGTTTGGTGTGACCATGTATATGTGTACATATGTGTGTGGTGTGACTATGTATAGTGTATATGTGTACATATGTATGTGGTGTGACCATGTATAGTGTATATGTGTACAGATGTGCACGGTGTGACCATGTATAGTGTATATGTGTACATATGTATGTGGTGTGACCATGTATAGTGTATATGTGTACAGATGTGTGTGGTGTGACCATGTATAGTGTATATGTGTACAGATGTGTGTGGTGTGACCATGTATAGTGTATATGTGTACAGATGTGCACGGTGTGACCATGTATAGTGTATATGTGTACAGATGTGCACGGTGTGACCATGTATAGTGTATATGTGTACAGATGTGTGTGGCGTGACCATGTATAGTGTATATGTGTACATATGTGTGTGGTGTGACTATGTATAATGTATATGTGTACATATGTGTGTGGTGTGACCATGTATAGTGTATATGTGTACATATGTGTGTGGTGTGACCATGTATAGTGTATATGTGTACATATGTATGTGGTGTGACCATGTATAGTGTATATGTGTACATATGTGTTTGGTGTGACCATGTATATGTGTACATATGTGTGTGGTGTGACCATGTATAGTGTATATGTGTACATGTGTGTGGTGTGACCATGTATAATGTATATGTGTACATATGTGTTTGGTGTGACCATGTATATGTGTACATATGTGTGTGGTGTGACTATGTATATGTGTACATATGTGTTTGGTGTGACCATGTATATGTGTACATATGTGTGTGGTGTGACTATGTATAGTGTATATGTGTACATATGTATGTGGTGTGACCATGTATAGTGTATATGTGTACAGATGTGCACGGTGTGACCATGTATAGTGTATATGTGTACATATGTATGTGGTGTGACCATGTATAGTGTATATGTGTACAGATGTGTGTGGTGTGACCATGTATAGTGTATATGTGTACATATGTGTGTGGTGTGACTATGTATAATGTATATGTGTACATATGTGTGTGGTGTGACCATGTATAGTGTATATGTGTACATATGTGTGTGGTGTGACCATGTATAGTGTATATGTGTACATATGTATGTGGTGTGACCATGTATAGTGTATATGTGTACAGATGGGCACGGTGTGACCATGTACATGAAATAGACACTATCCCTGCGCTCTGCTGCTCCTGAGTAAAGTTCTGCTGTCAGAAAGTCTTCAAATTTTAAGCCTCAACAGTATCACACATTTTAAGATTAGATACATCATCTCAGAAGGCAGTATCACACTTTATAGGCTTAAATACACCCGCCCAGCAGACACTATCACACATGATAAGGTTAGATACAGTACATCAACTTAGCCAACAGTTTCACATGTGATAGGCTTAGATACAGCAGCCTTGGATACACCAGATCAGCAGTCAGTATCACACGTGAGAGTCCTAGATACACAGGATGAGCAGACTGTATCACATATAATAGGCTTAGATACAGCAGCTCAATAGACAGCAACCTTGGATACACCAGAACAGTAGTCAGTATTACACAAGAGGCTTAGATACATGGAATCAGCAGACAGTATCACACATTATAGGATTAGATACACAGCTCAGCAGACAGTATCACACAGGATAGGATTAGATACACAGCTCAGCAGACAATATCACACATTATAGTATTAGATACACAGCTCAGCAGACAGTATCACACAGTATAGGATTAGATACACAGCTCAGCAGACAGTATCACACAGGATAGGATTAGATACACAGCTCAGCAGACAGTATCACACAGGATAGGATTAGATACACAACTCAGCAGACAGTATCACACAGGATAGGATTAGATACACAGCTCAGCAGACAGTATCACACAGGATAGGATTAGATACACAGCTCAGCAGACAGTATCACACAGGATAGGATTAGATACACAGCTCAGCAGACAGTATCACACAGGATAGGATTAGATACACAACTCAGCAGACAGTATCACAAGGATAGGATTAGATACACAGCTCAGCAGACAGTATCACACAGGATAGGATTAGATACACAGCTCAGCAGACAGTATCACACTGGATAGGATTAGACACACAACTCAGCAGACAGTATCACACTGGATAGGATTAGACACACAGCTCAGCAGACTGTATCACACAGGATAGGATTAGATACACAGCTCAGCAGACTGTATCACACAGGATAGGATTAGATACACAGCTCAGCAGACTGTATCACACAGGATAGGATTAGATACACAGCTCAGCAGACTGTATCGCACAGGATAGGATTAGATACACAGCTCAGCAGACTGTATCGCACAGGATTAGATACACAGATCATGGTGATACGTGAAGCCTGTCAATCATTCTCACCATCTCATTGCTGTACAGATGGGCTCCACGGTCACAGTTTTCGAGTTACAGAGGGATTGCTCCGTAAAACAATATACAGTTCCTCTGACGTTCCCCCGAGTCAATAAAAGTCGCCTCTTCATCGTCACCAACGAAAATACTCAACTGCATCTTCTCAAGAATCCAGTGGGAAGCCCAAGACCAGAGGAGGTAAGAGATCTGTGCGAGGAATATGTCCTCAAAGACGGAGTCAAAGAGTGAGCTGGGGCAAATATCAAAAAGTTGCCCTCTACTCGTCCTTTGACCCTTTAACCTCAATTGGGGCCCATCTTGTGGGACAGAAGGGGCATTTATGTCACCTACAATTGTCTGGCCCTTAGGCGTTTATTAGCTGTTGTTGTCATCTACATGGGTGACACCATTGTCATGCAAACTTGGGTTGGGCCAAAAGCTTCTTCTTTCCATGTCAGTGAATGCCACAACTGAGCAGATTCTTCCATCAATATCTAGGGTCACAGGGAGGTAAAATTCACATTTTGTGGCAATTTTCAATAAGGTTATGGCATTCTCATTGCTGAAGGGATCAAAGGTGTCAGTAGCATTTTTAGATAATCATGTCTTCTCGTATTAACAGGGTGGTGATGCTTTCCAAGAGAAGACGATATTCCAACATGGAGTGTCCACCAAGGTGTTTGCCATAATGGACGCAACTGGGAATGCTTGGGAGGTGAGGACCGACATCTGAATGCCTGGCACTATGATGTGATAAGGAACTGGCTCCATCACGACATTGATGGATTCATGAAAATCGTTCCCATAATTGTGATCATGAGATGTTTTTAACCTGTGTAGTTCTTGCCAAGGAGACAAAATGATAAGGTGCTCAAGAAATGGGCATGTTCCAGGCATGGTTCTTTCAGGTTTCTCCTAGATCCAGCAACAGCCAACTGTCCTCTTCTTGTCTCACCCCATTATCTCTGCTTTACAGATCCGTGTTCTACTCAGTCCTTCGGAAATTTCCCGTCTGTCCTCGAACTTCAACCTGACAGGTTTTTTCAGAGCCTGTTTGGTGAGTATATCAGAAGAATGACACCATAAGTAATAATGATCTCCCTCCTAAAGAATTCCACCGTCACCATTCTTTTTGGGGGGGTTCAACCAGAACGCCAAAGTTTTGGTGAAAGCAGTTTCCAGCAGATCATGTCATTAGAATGTCATTAGAAAAATATGGCTGCCTTCTTCAAGACTGCACTGGATTTACAGCTCAACTCTATTCCCTTGAGATATAATACCAGAGCCAAATTATAGACAAGAGTAGCATGGTTTCTGGATGAAGGAAGCATGGCATGTGCGGCAAATGTCAGATGACCACGTCCCTTACATTCCAGTAGATTTCACAATTCTCTGTGACATTTTCATTCTTGTAACCTGCAGACAATGGAAGAGTATCGACAGTCCCTATCATCCCTTTCTGGTGTGCAGAAGCTCTGCGTGGCAGTCGCTCAGTTCCTCAGCTTCACCGAAGACAGTATAGTCAATGACTATTGTAAGGAACTCAATAGGATCCTAACTAAGAAAGTTTGGGCATCATGTATTGGTGAGCAGGAAATGAAATCCATGATGTTTGGGGCCCTGGTGGCATTGGTGGCTGCAGAGCTGGCGGCATCATCTGGAGGTACTAGGAGCTTTGACTATAGACCTGAGAAGGACGACACTCAGGAGGATCAGAGAGAACAGGTAAGTGAAGATCTAAGCGGGGCTTCCGTCTACTGATTCTTACAGAACAACTCCAGTGACTAGTACTGGTATTCATAAGACTGGTGTAGAATTCACAGTAAATATCTCCTGCGGTCAACTCTGGCCATAAATTTTGATACCATTTTTTTCCTTAGATTCAAGAGATGGTCAAGGTTTTCGATGTGATGGTGGATCTGTTATCTGTATCACACCAAAGGAAGAGGGTGCAAATTTTATTTAGGAATCCCTGTCCAGATAACTGGGTGAGTAATAATTTCTCAGAATCGGACATACTGATTTGGGCAATGTTTTGGCTCCATTTATATCAAAGGTAATTTGGATTTTCTTTGGTTCTCCTTTGATGGTGAACATACAACGAACCAATAAACATTCATAACCTTCTCTGCACTGAACTGTAGAAATCAGAGCCTCATGTTCTTCTTTCAACAGTCCCATGTCATAGATATCTCCAAAGGTGTAGTCCAGAGTTGGGTGGACTATGGTGGTACTTTTTCACCATGATTAGCCCAACTAGTAATAGAACATCCTCAACTTTAGGGTAACTTGTTGTGAAAATCTGTACAGAATTGTCTGACTTTTATAAATCGGTCTCATGTTATTTACTGCTTTTTCCATATCTCCAGGCATCGGGGGGTAAGACACTCACTCATTCCGGAGAAACGTTTGTGTTTGGATTATGTCACAAGGTGGTTTCCATCTCTGAAGCAGAGTCTGAGGTAAGATATATGGAGCCACAGTATATTTTGCTTGGATGCCCAATAAACCATATGCATATGAGCTACGTTACTTCCATGATTTAAGGCAGCTCTGGGGCCCCAGGATGGGTAATGGAGGGTCCCTAGGCTTAGCTTATAGGGGCTCTGAGAAGTAAACTGGTCCAGTCAGATTCAGGAGATGGTCTGCAGGAGATGAATAGGGATGAATGCCGTGTCTTTTTAGTTATCCATCAAGCATTCATTTTACCTATAGATATTTGTTAAAGGGAAATTCCACCTAAAGTTTTAATGCCGCTAATTTATTCCTTGGGGTCTCTATGGTAAACTGTGGAGTCGATTTCAGTTTTGATTTGACGTTGATGAAATCCACAATGTTCTTATACCAACTAAGCTGGACTCATCTACTGTAGAAAGTGTGACAACCACTGAGAGATCTGCCAAAGTATGGCCACGTCCCCGAAGGTTGGAACAGTGTATTACCTTTGTTTACGCATAGAAAGGTCACTGCACAGGAAGTCATTGGTGCATAAGAAGATATCTGACCTCAAGACCTTTAATGTATATTACATCTTTTGAAGATTTATATATTTTTTTATGTTTCTTATAACATTATTATTATAATAACATTTGGTTTGAAAAATCTCTAAGTGGTGTTGGAAAATATCCTAAAATTGTTAGCTGCTTGTTTTACAGATACAATTTCTTCAAAATTTGCAAGAATCCTACGACCTCGTCTCCGTCTTCCACCTTCCTGCTTTAGTTGAACACTTACTGGTAAATGCTCTTAGTCATATTAACCATCTAAGAAGGACTGAAAGGTAAAAGATGTGGCAAATGGTTCATATCCAAGGCCCTGTTCATATTCAAATACTTTGACCACACCCTAAATATTTATGGCGAAACCCCTTGAGACAAAACTAGGGGAACTTAAACCTTTTGAACCCCCACACTTACATTGGCTGTAATGGTGGTCTACATACAGGTGGACCTATGTATTATTAAATACTGAAGCCTCTGTAACCTTAGTCCTCAAAAGTCGAGGTTCCAGGGCCTAGATGAAGTAGGACCTCTGAAGTCAACATGCCAGTATTTTAGTTTGTAGCTCTGATTACAGCCACATTTCCTAATATAGAGCTGCTATCTTATTGAGATCTGCAAATTGGAACTGAGCTGCAGAAAATTGATGATGGGGAGGTCTGGAACCCGAACTTTTCTGTTTGGTACAATTATGGGTCATACAAATAAGTTCTAGGGTTGCATCCCCCTAACCTCTTTGATTTCCATTGTCAATCAGCTCCATTGCTCATTGGCCAAGCCAGTTCCATGTTGACTGGAGATTTCCATAAGTTCTTCAGAAGCTCACTGTCCTAATGGTGACAGACTGTTTTAGTTGTTCCATCTTTTAATCATTGTTTTTTCCTCATTTTATTACAGATGACCTCAGCGTGGAGAAATAAGATCAGACTTTTCTTGAAAGAGAAAGATCAAAGAAAGGAGATCAGTCATCAACTGTCTACCTTGGCTGAGAGGTTCATCTGCAGCAAGATATCTAAACAGATATTCTTGAAGGAGTTTCAAAAGGAAATGTTGGATAAGTGGTCAAGTGCACAAGCATTTTTAGTGGGTGATGAAATGATATGTTGCTTCGGTATTTTGGTGGCCATCTTGGCCGCAGTCATAGCCAAGTCCATTGTGGACCGACCCACTCCTGACGAGGAAGAAGAAGACCCAGAGGAACCCGCAGCAGAACTTGTGGACAGTAACAGATCTTCTGTTTTGGAAGTCAGTATTTCTTCTGGGTGTTCGAGCACTTCCTTAGATAGCATCAGTTCCTTTGAGGTGATCGCCACAATAGTAAGTGATGAACATGGAGGGACACAAACTGACTTATGCTGCAGTCCTGGGGAACTTGTCAAAGTAGAAGACAAAAGTGGTGAAGAGGATGTAGGTGGTGTTGAATCTAAGATTGGCCGCACCAATGACTCGGGAACAACTGATCAGGGAAACATTGATGGTTGTTTGAAAACCACTGAATCTCTTGCTGAGCCTCCTGATGTTGGTTTAATAGATATCAGTGACCAGAAAGCAGACTGCGATATTGCTGATGAAAATTTGGATATATTTCCAGATTTCAGAGAAAATGCCACCAGTCCAGAAGCTGATGGAACCTGGTATACTCAGAACAATGGTGATGGTCCAAATCTGGATAATTCCAATGAAGATGGGACTTGTAGTGTAGCAGAGCCACCAAGTGAAGGGTCTCCAGGAAATGCTCTAGAGACACAAGTCCCATCTTCTAAGAACAGCGTCTTCTACACAAGTTTCCTTGGTTTCATGTTTCTCCTGGTGGTTGCCATGTTGAGCAATGTGTTCCCACAATCTGTGGGCTCTGTTCTTGTTGCGCTTATACTGGGCCTACTCATTGTGAAGTGGCTAACAAGCCAACAGCCGTAGTGTCCTCCACTCCTCAGAAGACATTTTGTTGACGCTATTATTATGCTTTACAAATTTATATGATTTGGCTGTCGGTACATTGACAAATACTTATAATTCTTTGTTAAATATACAGATATATAAGCTGTTAGAAAAAACCTGTCACCAGGACATGATACCAATACCTTAGGTCGTGTACATAACAATAATCAAAATGAGTCCCTTCCATTACAGGTCTCCAGACAGAACATGACCATGGGGCCAATAGCTCAACCCATTTTTTTCTAACAATGCAGTTCCTCTGAGGAGGAAAATCCTGAACTGGTTTCCTCCAACCAGTAGCAAACTGGATGGAAGCAACCAGGGCTGAGGCCCTTTTCACAAGTACCCCTTAATGTATGGTGTCCTCATAAAATAAAACTAGAGGAGACATTATAGGCTACTCTAAGGCAATAAAAATAACTTGTTTGTCCTGTCCTTCACTGTGAATCAGAAAAGCCAAGCATATGACATGAAGCACAGCCCTGGAGACCAGAACATCTAGTCAATCTTTTGTAGCATAGGCTGGAGGTCACTTCTAGTCCTTTAGGTCCTATAAGAGACAGTCTTGTTGGATGCATTGTGCCCGCCATCATTGGGGCATTGTGGGGCTTTGTAGAGATAACCTCAGTGATAAAGCTTGAGTTTCTCTTTAAACGTATATACCATTGTAACCAGGGGCGTAACTACCGTAGCTGCAGACCATGTGACTGCTATGGGTCCCAGGGCAAGAGGGGGCCCAGTCTTAGTTGGGATCATCCCCTCTTCTATTGGGGGTGAAAACTTGGTCAGGACTCTTCCCTCTACAGCAGGGCTGACCAACCTGCAGCTCTCCAGCTGTTGCAAAACTACAACTCTCAGCATGCCCAGTCTGCCTACAGCAGGGCATGGTGGGAGTTGTAGTTTTACAACAGCTGGAGAGCCACAGGTTGGCCAGCCCTGCTGTACAGGAACAACTTTTAGCAAATGAGGCAGTGGAAAAAATGGCCCAAGGATCATTGAAAGGGGTTTAGGTGGAAACCCTTCTGTCCTGTGCGGGGGCCTGGTTTGATCCTTGCTATAGGGCCCTTACTTCTCTATGTATGCCACTGATTTATAACTATTATTTTCTTGCTGTTAAAAGAAATGAAAAGCACACAAATCAATTGTTGAAAATGTGGATTTATGTTTCGGAATGCCCAAAACAGATTGTTGTTCTCTCATCTGAGACCTTGGTGGCATATCGCTAGGTGGGACCAGCATCTGTCTCCAGAAAAGGATCCCCGAAGCGAGCATTGAGCAGCCACGCACCCACGGCTGACCTCCATTCATTTCTATTGGAGTTCCGAAAATAGTCAAGCCTTTTTTTAGAACTGCCATAAAGATGAATGGAGAGCAGGCCGCGCACTGACAGCGCACTTTTCTTCACTGTTAGGGGCTTGTTTTGGAGATGGGTGCAGATCCCAGACTCGAGATGTTCGGTAGAATTTAAGCAGCACAACAGCTCTTTTATCACTTAGTGAGTTAGATTGTGTTTGTCTTTAATTATAAATCCGTGAAGAAATCCAGGTAATCTGAGTTCCGTACTTTCAATCCATATATAAATAATATAAATAATTTGTAACTACTATAATGATACCTCTCACTTAATCATCCGTTCCATTGCTTCATTCTGAAGAAAACCTTCTTTTAATCCATATGCAAATGAGCAGTTAAGGGCACCAAGGGCAGGACCAAAGCACTCTGTGCACCCTTGCTCCTCTTGCTTCCTCTGCCAGATAACCCTCCCGCTTGTTCTTGATTGTCTTGGCCAGGTTCCTGCATGGTCATCTCACCTGTCCCTGATCTATGAAATCACAGCCTAAGATTATGTGAATTCTCCTAATTTCAAAGACTTGTGCACCTCACTGGGGACACTTTTTTTTTGTGGATGCCCATGGAGTGTTACAGAAGGACAAAATCAACCCAAAATTAATATTTTCTCTAAGCTTAATTCCTATATGAACATTTGGTCAGTTGGGGACACCATCATAAAAGATGAGAGCCCTTCTTAGCTTACAGTACAGCCCTGCACACAGGAAGTTCACAAGATTTGTCCTCCTCCCTGAAAATCTATGGCCTAAGCAGTTCCTTCTCCAAGTCAGTGTGATGGACCATTGATATTTAAAGCATCATTAGCTTCTAACTCGATGACAAATTCTCTGTGAGAAATGTTTATCGTCCCAGAACCATTCAGTTACATACAGCTAATTGCCTTGATGTCATGGTTGTTTGCTGGGACTTCCTACTAAGAGAGGAGAAGAGAGGTGTTATGGCGATGGTCCCTGCCAGAAGTTGCTCCATCCGGTGATCATGGCTTCCTCTATACTTACCTGCTCTGGTACTCCAGGGCTCCTGTAGCTTGGAGTCAATACTCCTCCTTCTACCTGGCACTCTCCTCCTCTCACCCTGTGGGAGGGTGCTTGAGAAATAGGTTCTAGTACGTTAGTTTCCTGCAAAGGCGTGGCATTATCTTGTTTGCCCTTTCTGACTTTGCCTGACATCTGGATTTGACTCTTCCCTGTCTGGCTTGACATCAGCTTGAACTCTGTACTGGCCCTGAACTCCCTGCCCTAACCTTGAACTTTTTACTGGAGTGCACTTACCCAGCCTGTCCCTGACTACGGTTTTGCCTGATCTCTCGATGTTCCACATCAGTGTCTCTTGACCTGCCTGGGTCTGCAGGCACTTAGACAGAGACTGTTCCAAGAGGTAGTGACCTGGTAGTTCCCCTGCAGTGAAGGCCAAATCCCTGTACAGCGGTTAAAAGGTGAAAACCAGGGGGCGGCTCTTAGAGAACACCCTAAGTCATAGCCCCAAGAGAAGTTTATTTGCATTTGTTACAGTTTGCTCAGGCCATGGATCCCGCTGGCTGAAAGCTGTGATTACAAGATGTGTTTAAGGACTGGACCCATCAATGCAGTCACCAGGGGCATACAGTAGGTGAGGACACATTTCGGACCTTAAACTAGGCCTTAATCGTGTTCTATACCTAGACTGATCAACTCTCCTGGGACAATAAGGCCCTGGTGACGGCTTTTTTGGAGGATCTTGCTGGATGTATTAAAGATGAACTGGCACGTTGAGACCTTCCAAAAACCCTTAATGATCTGATCTCATTAGCTATTTAGACTGATCTGTGTTTCAGGGAACAACGAAGGAGATGAAATACCATGTCTGTCCACCTGCATGAGCTCCTGGGAGGGAGTCAAGGAATAAAGAAGCAAGGGCTTCTGGGACAATGGTGACAGAGTCAAACTGTTTGAGGAGGAGCATGAGCGTAGACACAGTAATAATTTTAATGTATACGGTGGTGGCAAGGGTCACTTTGTGAGAACCTGTCATCTCAAGGCAGAAAATTGATTGTTCCTGTGATATGGTTGCTTTCAATATGTCACCATGCCCATGGCCCTCCAAGTGGGACTTCTTTACTCTGAGAACATCTCATTCAATGTTCTGCTGGAACCTATCAGTCCTCAGCTGCTAAGGTCACCATGGCTCTGCCTTCATGCACCAGTGATCGACTGGGAAAATGGGAAGATTCTTCATTGGGACTTATGATGGCTGTGTGTGCAGGGGGCACTTATGGAGGCCTTGTACTGTGTTGGGCAGCACTTATGGTGACCTCATACTTGGGGGGCACGTATGGTTGCTTCATACTGTGTGCGTGAGGCACTTTTGGGTGCCTCATACTGTGGGGGGGAAGCAATTGTGAGGGCCTCATAATGTGTGCGGAGCACTTACGGGAGCTTTCTATTATGAGGGGGCACATAAGGACTTCATACAACACCTGTCATTGTTATTGTCCGTTTGTGGGCTTTTCAAGGGTTGGGAGGTGTGTGGAAAGTACAATTCTGTAAATGCAGCTTTGCAGGTGACTGGAGACACTGTGCTCCTCACAATCAGAAGTGAAGTAAACTCTCTGGAGGTTTCCCAGCAGAACATGAGGATTTCACCTGTAAGAAGTGAAGGTGAAGAAGCTGTGAGGATTGTAGTCTGTATAGTCTCCGACTCAGCTTACCCATTCAGCTGTAGATCACTAATGCTGGGTTGTCAGAGGTGGAAATGCGTTGGAATACTGCACACAATACCATCCAGCGCTGTAGGGGTTGTAGACTTTATTGCCTTATGCTCTATGTAATCCTAGTCATTAATATTATAACACACTACTGTATGGTACATGTCTGTCCTCCTCTCCACCAGAGGGCAGTGCAGCAATAAACAATTTGGCAGCGGTGTAAGAGTATTACATCACATAATGAAGTGCTGATTGGTTCTGTCCCCTTTAATTATTCTATGACCTTATATATTCTCCTTGTAATGTAGTGAGTTAGGGATAGTTAGATAACATATACAAACCCCCGCTAAGAGGGCGGTATATATAAATGTGCACACTGGACATCCTTAGGAGGAGTTGCTGAAAGGTATAAACCTTTTGTATAAAGATAACCTGAACTCTGGATGATGTTCTCAACAATCTCTTTCTTGTATCACATAGCGTGCTATGACCCCATTGTATTGCAGGCCACATGATTGATTATTATTTATCTTTACTACTCTGTATGTTATTTGTCTGTTTTACCTAATATTTAATCACACTTAGTAAATATTTTTTATCACTTAGCCTGTTTAAGCCTATTTATTCTCAAATTGTCAAATTCACATTAAAACAGCTGCAGATGTGGCCACTAATTAGAGAAGATTTTATGTATAGCTGCTTTACTGCAGGTCTAGGTTCTGGTGGGAGATGAGGATGAGGATGGGGACTCAACATATCTTGAGGGAAATTTTTAGGAGCTGTTATGTACAATGTAAGAGGATCTTGTGGTTTAAATGTCACATTTTGTGTCATGGTTTGTGCTCTGCATTGTCACTAGACTCTGGGTGCACTGGGACCTCTCAACTTAAAACTTAAAGCACACTGTGTCTTGAACTATATCGGGGGACAGTGTGTCTTGCATTATATGGGTGAACCCTGTGACTAGCTCTATAGGGGGGCACACTGTGACTAGCACTATATGAGGGTACACTGTGTCTTGCACTATATGAGGACACTCTGCCTAGCGCTATATGTCGGCACACTTTGACAGTACTCTATCATCTTGAGAAATATATGGTTCTTCATCCAGATCCTTCTTCTGCTCCTCATACTTTTATATGGTGATTACTATAGATTTTCCTGTACTGTACTAAAAAAAAAAAATTACCAAAAAATTGTGTTCTCTTGATCTTTCCCCATTATCCAACGGTTTCTAAAGGATTGTCGTCTCCTACAAGAGAATCTGGAAAAGGGGATAAAACCTGAGTTTCCTCTGGGTGCAGCTACCAGATGATGAATGACTTATACGAGGGTGGAGAATAATAAAACCCTTTAGTGAAAATGCTGCGCATTATCCAACCGTCCAGGTTTTATCTGTTCCCAGTCCCAGAAGATATTGGCTATTACTTGCCACCAGTAAGACTTGTCACCCTGCTTTCCACAGACCCTGAAGAGCATGTAAAGTCACATCTGTCCTGTACACCTGAATGCTCCCTCTGGCCATGTGTACATGTGTCTCATTGGGGAGAATAAACCACTGCTCCATCAGGGGTTAGTGGTGGTGCGATGATCCTTCCAGAGGGTTCTCTTACTGTTTAGTGCAGATCCTGTGATGAAGCCTGGGCTCTGTGTACCTGGGGCCACCATGACTTTACTAGGGACAGTCCTGACAGTGCTTCTTATAGACAGCACAGTACATCATCATAGACTTGGGGTGCTTGGGTCATGTATGTTACCAGGGGGTATTAGGCTTGGAAACACTGGAACTACATAGACATCTCATCTCTAGGAGACTCTCCTCCTGTTGCTGGTACAGGCCATCGTTCACCTCCACAGCCCCTCCTGTTCATGTCATCATTCCCCTCCTCGGCCCTGCCTCCCGATGATGTCATTGTTCACCTCCTTGGCACCCTCCTCATGTCATCATTCACCTCCTCGGACTTACAAGTACTGAGCAGAGCGGTGGCTCAGTGGTCAGAAGCACAGGTGTCTTTCAGTTGTGAGGCTCCAGGTTCAAATCCACTCAATGCTGTTATCTGATGGGGCTTACAAGTGTTCTTCTCCTGAGGGTGCAGTCTTGGTGGTAACAGATGGAGGAAAGGATTCTTTGTGCTATACAAGTATAATTAATGGTGGTCTCCCTCAGTGGAGACCAAGAAGCAGAACAATTTTTTAAAAATAAACTAAGTCCCAACATGTGTTGCTAAAATCTACCTTGCACTCTTATTACCTCTCACAAACATATTCCCTTTCATCCAATTATCTCCACCACCAAATTACTACCCACAAATCTCTTCACAACTGAGCTCCAAAGATACTTCCTTTCTCCACCAAATGACTACACATATTATCATCATCACCACCAAGTGCACACATGTTCACCTCACACCTCTACACACATTCACCCTATCTACACATATCTCACCCTTAGTCAGATTTGAACCAAGAACCTCACAAATCTAAGGCACCAGCACCAACCACTTGAGCCACCACACAGCTCAACAGAAGAGACCACTTGGAGGTGAGTAATGACATGGACCAGCAATGGGAGGAGGCATCCATCACCATTCCCCCCCCCCCCCCAGTGGTAGTGGTTTCAAAAATATTGGTGGAGGTCAGCAAATACTATTAAAAAACTTAAGCCCGAAACTCTTCTCTTTCCCACACCCATCATCACCACCCATTCAAACTTCATAGAGATATAGCCCTTGCTCTCCCACAACCACTCTAAGATGGCAGCACGGTGGCTCATGGATGAGCGCTGCTATCACAAGGAACCACTCTGAGGTAAATGATGACTGACCCAGCAATGTTATCTCCATCATGCTCACTGTGTTTAAAAAAACACTGTGTTGAGCAACATGGAGGCTTAGTAGATGGCAATGGGAAGCTTTTTTCAAATCCAATTTGTTTTTTCAGTCACCCATTTAATGCAGGGAGAACATTCAAGCTTCATACAAGTGATGTTCTTGATCAGATTTGAACCAAGGACCTCACTTAAGACACCAGTCCTAACCACTGGAGCCACCACACTGCTCAACACATGAAGCCACTAGGAGGTGAGCAATGACATGGGCCAACAATAGGAAGTGGCTCTCATTTATTCTGTTATTTCTAAAATGTTTTTACAGGTCAGGCAATGTGGTGGCTCAAAGGATAGCACTGCTGGGGTCCTTAGTTCAATCCTGTATATATAAACACACCAGTACTAACCTCTGAGCCAACACAGGAAATGACTTCTGGAATCTCATTGGAGTTGTTTATAAATACTCCCTCATACACATTACCACCATTTCTCCACCAAATTACTCATATCCACATCACTACCAGCACACACTCTCCACACAGATCTCACCATTGCTCAGATTTGAACCAAAGACATCACCTCTCTAAGGCAACAAGCACCAACCACTAGAACCACCACACTGCTCAATGCAAGAGCACATTAGGACATGTGCAATGACATGGCCCAGCAATGGGAGATGGGCCCTCATTTTATGACATTTCCAATACAGAGATATGTATTGAGAAACATGGTGGCTCAGTGGGTAGGACTGTGGGCTTGTACTGCTGAGATCCTCGGTTCAAATCCATTTATTTTTGTACATCCACGACTTACAATCAATCAAGTATAAAAATAAACCAAGATATGAACTGTCTCAGGGTAGATTTGAACCAAGGACCCCAGCACTAGCAACACACCAGCATTAACCACTGAGCCACCCAGCTCTCCGACAAATGCCCCCACCTTTTGAAAACTACTATGAACTGAGGGAAATTTTAGTGCCAAAACCATTCTGAGGCGAGCGATGACATGAACCAGAAAAGGGAGGTGGGCCAGATTTGGTTTTGTTGTTATGCTATTTCCATCTTGGTATTTTCTAATATTTTGGTGTGTTGGGCAAAATGGCAGCTCAGTGGACAGCACTGTGATCCTTCGTTCAAACCCAATTTATTTTGCTTATCTTTTTAACCAAGGGCAAACAAACAAGCTTTGCTCTTGATTAGATTTGAACTATAGACCTCATCACTCTTAGAGGTCCTTTTACACGGGCCGATTATCGGCCGAAAATTCGTTCCTAGGAACGCTAGTGCCGATAATCGGCCCGTGTAAAAGTGGCCCTAATCAGCCGACGAACGAGCAAAACGCTCGTTCGTCGGCTGATTGGATCTTTTGTAAAAACCAAAAGATCCGATCTGTCGGGCGCACATCGCCCTGTGTAAAACAGGCGATGTGCGCCTGACAGCATGGAGCTTCCAGGCCGCACGAGCGATACAGCGATCACTCGTGCGGCCCGGCGCTCGATTCATCGGGCCGTGTAAAGGCTCCCTGAACGAGCGCCGATGTCGCTGATCGGCGCTCGTTCAGGGAGACTTTATCGGCCCGTCTAAAAGGGCCTTAAGACACCAGCCCCAACCACCACACTACTTGAAGGACAAGCCCATCAGGAGGTGAGTAGTGGCATTCTTCAGCAATTCCATTGGTGCTTTTAAAAATACTCTTTTGTGTTGGGCAACATGGCAGCTCAGTGGACAGCACTGGGATCCATGGTTCAAATCCAATTTATTTTAAGCATCTTTTTAACAAAGGCCAAACACACAAGCTTCATGCAATGTTGTTCTTGATTAGATTTGAACCAAGGACCACATAACTCGAAGACACCAACACTTACCACTGGAGCTACCACACCACTCAAGAAAGAAGACCCAGCAGGATCCAGCAATGGTAAGAGGCCCCAATTTTGTTATGATTTTTCCATCACCCCCATATTGGTTTTAAATTGTTGGTGGAGGCCTTACAACACTTACCACTGGAGCTAGCACAGTTTCCCACAAAGGAGACCATTAGGAGATGAGCAGTGGCATTCCCCAGCAATTCCATGAGTGGTTTCAAAAATATTTTTGTGTGTTCGGCAACATGGTGGCTTAGTGGATATCACTGGCATCCTTTTTCTCTCCTAACTCAAAAATTAAGATATTGCATAAACAAACTGGTCTGCTCACCCGAGTACATTCACGTTGGAGCTAGGCCTGCTTCCTACCAAAAAGCATCGAACTTAGGGTTCATGCACACGGCCGGTGCCGGCCCATGGCTGTATTGCGGCCCGCATACGCCGAGTCCACAATACATGGGCACCGGCCATGTGCAGTATGCATCATGGATCTCGGACCCGTTCACTTTAATGGGTCCGCAATAACGGAGATGCGGAGCTGAGGCACGGATTGGAACAACAAGGAAGCACTACGGTGAGCTTCTGGCCGTGCCTCCGCACCGTGCCTCCGGACCGTTGGATGAGGATCGCAGACCCCACTCAATTGAATGAGTCTGCGATCCGAGTTCGGCGGCCCCACAGTCAGTGCCCGTGCATTGTGGAACACAAATTGCGGTCCACAGCACGGACACTGACAGCACACACTCGTGTGCATGAGCCCTTAATCAGAAACAAACGCGTTCAAAATAATTTATTAAAACATATTATACTACCCCTATTTCATAAAATATTTACTCATATCATATATATATTCCTCCGATAAGTATGAAAATAAATACATCAATTCATATACCAGCAAATCAATACACAATAAAATGTACAATATACAACAAATTCATTACATCTGACACAACAGTCTTGGTCCCAATCAGACACCACACCAGGAGCTCTCGCTATAATTTTCCTGACTACCTATAGTTGCTTATATTGCATCCAATTGTTTCCTCCCGTTTTATGTCCACAATTTGTCAAAAACTCAAAATCAACTCAAAGTGTTGTACTTGGCCGGCGATGTAGTCCTTAACCACCGTTATTGTACTTCTATCATATGGCCCCAGTATTTCTTATATTGCACTATATATGGCAAATGCTGGATGGAGTCTTCCTCTCGTGTCTGTAATCGGACAGTGATCGCTTGTTATAGTTCCCTCTGGGAAAAAGGGCAAAAATAAATAAATGTTTTAAAAAGAAAAAAAAAAAGTCCAAATCACCAAAATGAAAATGAAAAAACATAAAAAAATACAACGATATGGGCATCGCCTCATAGGAAAACACCCCTACTATCAAAATAGAAAAATATTTAGCCCATACTGATATCGGCAAAGTGGAAAAAAAAGTCAAAATTTGCTGTTTTTTGGTCGTTTCTCCTCCCCCCAAAAAAATTAAATGAAAGGTGATCAAAAAGTCATAAACAACCCGAAATGGTATCAATGAAAAGTACAGAATGACCCACAAAAAAAGGCTCCTCACAAAGCTTGTTTTGTTATTTTAATTGGCAGCCGCACTTAGTTTCATATGGATCGGTGGAACGCACTGCAGACGTTCCAGTAGTAGGATCCAGGCAGGGAGGGATGATACAAAAATACTAACGAGCACATAAGAGAGAAGTAGGGGGAATAGGATAAAATGTCATAGGAACATTCCTAATCCCAGGTCATTGCTGATACAATGTAAACAAAGAGATACAATATAGCAATAAAATAAAGCCACAACTCTCACTCTTGAGGTAAAACCTCTCTACTAATAATTATAACTGTGACCACAGGTGAACCCCACAAACTAAGTGCTGCCAGCGGTTTTAAATAATAAATCACTTTATTTTGGGGGCGGTATAATTATTGTTTGAAGGATAATATTAAGAATAAAGGTTATGTTTTTAAAGGCCACAAACAGAAAATATAGTCTTTGGCTATTGGATATTATAAGAATAAATGATTTATGGGCCATAGTCCTTTTCAGTATTAATACAAAATGTAACCCGGGATCAGTACAGGATAAGTAATGTATGTACACAGTGACTGCACCAGCAGAATAGTGAGTGCAGCTCTGGAGTATAATACAGGATGTAACTCAGGATCAGTACAGGATAAGTAATGTATGTACACAGTGACTGCACCAGCAGAATAGTGAGTGCAGCTCTGGAGTATAATACATGATGTAACTCAGGATCAGTACAGGATAAGTAATGTATGTACACAGTGACTGCACCAGCAGAATAGTGAGTGCAGCTCTGGAGTATAATACAGGATGTAACTCAGGATCAGTACAGGATAAGTAATGTATGTATACAGTGTCTGTACCAGCAGAATAGTGAGTGCAGCTCTGGTCCAGGTGTCTGTGAGCTGCAATCATCTGTGGGTGTGGTCGTCTGTGGCTGTGCGTGTTGCTGCTCCTGAGCTGTTTGGAGGAAGATCTATCCACCTGAGGCCTACTCTTTCCTCCCCAGGGAGAGAGTGGGTTCTCAGGCATGAAGCGAGGGAAGGCAAGCCCCAGGCTCCTGTTCCCAGCAGCAGGCATCGGGGGACAGGAGGAGCCAGCGTTTGGCCTGTATGGAGGACTCAGGGGTAAGAAGATCTGGCAGGAGTCGCAGCAATGTGGCTTCTGTCTCCCCTGAGTCTGTGGACAGCAGGAAGAGCCGCAAGGCTGAATCCAGCAAAAAAGACCTGATTGCCAGCTCAGGTGAAAGTGGCCCTTCCGGGGCCCAGGCAAAAGCCGAGTGTTCACGGAGGTGAGGCAGATCTTGAGGAGGAAGGCTGGGGCGTACTGAGAGTCCGGGAGTCCATTTCCACCTATGGCTCCCGGGTCATGAGCCACCTCCGTGAATATGAAGACGCGAGCAAGACTTGAGGAGGCTCCGGGAGGAGCTGCGCGGACTGAAGGCTTGTGCCGAATCGGCCCCCCAAGCGGAGGAAGCAGGGGCTACAGAGCCAAATCAATCAGCTCCAAGCCGAGATCGGTGAGTTGGAGGAAAGGAGAACAGTCCTCAGAGAAAAAAGCGGTCCGTTTAAGGAGAAACTCCTAAATGAGGACCGCTTTCAGAAGATGGCAGAGGAAAGCAGAGAAGGCTGATGGGGCTGCAGCCTGAAAGCCAGGTGGAGGAAGACCAGGCAGTGGAGGAGGACGGTGATGGTGACCAGCAAGATCCACCTGGCAGCCTGCAGGAGCAGGTTCCGTACAGTGGGCCCCCTGCACGCCAAGCAGCCATGTCAGCCCAGCTGTGGCTCGGGGGATGAGTACGAGACCCTGTAGCCCGGGAGGGGCCCTCATGGAGGAGATCCAGCTCCTGGAGTCCCCAGTGCGTTTCCAGGACTTGTGCTTTGGAGATGAACTGGCCACGGAGACGCCTGGGGGAGGAAAAACTAAAAAGGCTAAGAAGACCAAGCCCCAGGAGCAGGTACGATTTATATACACCCCCCTCTCTGGGACCCCCGGGTCGTCCGCAGGGCTGGTTCACTGTATTAGCCCTCTTCTCAGCCCAGCCCTGTGTCCTGCAGTGGACTCGGTGCAGGAGAGAGGGGAGAGCAAGGTATCCAGTATGGCGGGGAGCTCTGTCTCTGTTTGCAGTAACAGGGATGGAGCTGGTGCGGTACTGGCTGAAAAGCCGGACAGGAAGGTTGCGGTGGGCGTAAAAAGATAGGCTCTGGTGCTGGTGTTTGCTCCCTATCGGGAGGGGGGGGCAGCTCCGCGCCAGAGTCGGCTGCGAGAGCTCCGGTGGCTCCGGTCGCTGATGACGCTGTTCCCTCAGGGCAGAAGAGGCATGAAGGGGCTACCGGGCTTTGACGGTTTCGCCTCCCACAAAAGGACAAGGAAAAGGACAAGGACTAAGACAAAAAACCATTGTTTTGCATCGGCGCTGCTGGTCCAGATGAGCGGCGCCATGAAAAAACAGAACAGCGTCTGGTTGGATCAGCGGCGCCGTAATCGATCAGCGGCCGCCCAAAATTTGGGAAGAATGGTACTGATGAAGCGAGGGCAATATAAAAGTGGTTGGGGCTGCTTCTAACAGAGCAAGCATGCTCTCTTGGAGCAGCTCTGGCCCCCAGGCCCAATGATGCTGAGTACCAAACACTGCACCAAAACACACCGGTTCAGCCAGTATGAGTGGAGGCGAGAATGTGGGAGGAGGGCGGGGGGGAAATGTTAATAAAATACGTCTGGGG
>ONZH01030690.1:0-61819 GCA_900303285.1 Rhinella marina | reverse complement strand
GGCAAACCTAAAGACAAGTGGGGGAAGTGGCAGGGCTGTGAGAGTATTTCTGTATATTCAACTGTATCACAGTATGCATTAAACAGTAGGGCTGGAGGGGTTGGGTGCCGTCTCAATTCCCAAGGCTAGGTGCATCCCTGGCAGTAAACATCTTGGCAGTGAGAAACTCAAACGAAATGTACTCTGAATGTGCCAATCATGGAAGCAACAGAGCATGCGCAGGACTACAGGTCCAGGACAGCACAATGAAGATTCCTGGCACACTTACTTAAGAGAAAGGGCCATACCGAAGTCTGAAAAGGGGAGGAGATTCGGTGCTCTGAGGTTCCAGGGCCTGCCCCTCGGTGCACTGAAGCTCTAATTTACATGTGGATTCAAACTAAGATACTGTACCTAATGAACATTTTTTATCATACAGGCATTTTTTATTAAAAACAAACACTAGACAACAGCGCTCTGCAAACGCAAATAATAAGTAAATACAACAGTGCCATACTCACTATAGAAAATGTACTAATGCTAATGCTACGGTATAAATGTGAGATTCTTGGCAAATACATTTTGTACAAAACTATTTGTGCCTGTCCACCAACGCCAAAGCAATCTCTTTAGGACAGGAACCTACACTAAATACTACCTTCTCTGGTGCCATACTGGCCTCCTATAAATTCATGGAATGCAATTCCACATGCATGCTGAGCCCACGTTGTATTATACCTCGGTTGCATCGTGTTTGCTTTTGCATTTGAGCTTTCAGCCATGGCGACATGCACCTGCACATTGGGATGTGCTGACTAAACCCCATTTTTTTCATTTTTAATCAGCAGGATCAACTCTATCTGGCAGTGTAACTGGTAAAAGGGTTGACTCTGCTGATGAATATTCTTTAAATATACAGATTCACTGGGCTGCGTTGCAAGGGAATAGTGCCCCTAGTGGCCAAAATTACATGAATATCAGGCTTGTTCACACGGCCGTTGGGCATCGACCGCGGGGCTTCCGCATGTGGATCGCGGACCCATTCACTTCAATGGGGTACTTGATCCACATCCAACTGTCTGCACAGTTCTATATTTTTGCAGTGCAGAGACATGGACAGAAACACTCTGGAGTGCTTCCGTGGGGTTCCGATCCGTGCCTCTGTTCCGCACTGCACCACATCCCCGTGATTGCGGAGCCATTTAAGTGAATGGGTCCGCGATCCGTGATGTGGGATGCACTCGGCCGGTGCCCATGTATTGCACAATGGCCATTTGAATGAGCTCTGAAAGGGCTTCTCCAGGAATTAAGAAAGTGAAAATACTTGTCCTATTAGTACAAACAAAACCTGTCCTAATCACACAGCAGGACAAGTTACTTCACAACATTGAGATAAAGAGCTGCCTCATCCTCCTCTCTGCTTGTCAGGGATTATAATCCTGGATACAGCTGATAAGATCTTTAGCTGTATCTCTGTAGGAATGGAGTTCATGAGCAGATGTGGCTAATGAGCAACAGCACTTGTATGCAGTCTCCATTACCACAGTCTGTCCTGTCTGTCCTCTCTGTACTTCATGTCTCCTCATGAACTCCATTCCCACAGAGATTCAGCCGAAGATCTTATTAAACTGTATTCAGGATCATAATCCCTGACAAGCAGAGCAGAGAGGAGGATGAGGCAGCTCTTTATCTCAGTGTTGTGAAGTAACTTGTCCTCCTGTGTGATTAGGACAGGTTTTGTGTGTACTGATAGGACGGCGCCCATTTTATTTCTCCTAATGATAACTCTCTAGACAATATGAGCCATTATAAATAATGATAGGTATTTGGGAATATATTTATATTAAAGTAATATTTAAGTATTTTCATTTTCTTAATTCCCGAAAAACCCCTTTAAGCGAAACATAACCTTCATTTCAGGTTTCAGTAAACATATTTCAACATTCATCTCAACTTGTTCTCATTATTTCTGGAGTAGCTGTTTCTTTGTATAAGTAAAGCTCAGAAATAGATAAGGATACATCAAGCCCCTATAGCAATCCGGAAAATGCAGAAATTTAAGTCAGCTAAGAGTCGGGTGCTAGAAAATGATAGCTGCGGAGAGGCTAGACAGCGCTGGAATGCCTCGCTGCCATAAATAATGTATCCGTCTTTTAAAGTGGGAGAATAATACATCTCTACAAAGCGCAAGTGATAATTAGGAAAATGTTCTTTTCATTCCTCCTGCATACCAAATTTAGCCAACACATTGGAAAATATAAAAAGGAGGTTTACATGTATAACCCCCCCAAGCCTATTTTTACACTACATTTATTCACGTTTTCTACACTTTTTCCTTTAATTATTTTAATGGGACAGGATGGAATTATAAAATGCAAAATGTAAAAATATATCACTTTAGATGAAAAAGATAAAAACAAAGCACAGAGGATTCTACTGACAACATTGTAAACTTTCCAGTACAGTGCTCACAACTATATGAAGAGTACCATACTATGAAGAGTACCATACTATGGACAGTACCATACTATGAAGAGTGCTATACTATGAAGAGTACCATACTATGGACAGTACCATACTATGAAGAGTGCTATACTATGAAGAGTACCATACTATGGACAGTACCATACTATGAAGAGTGCTATACTATGAAGAGTACCATACTATGAAGAGTACCATACTATAAAGAGTACCATACTATGGACAGTACCATACTACGAAGAGTACCATACTATGGACAGTACCATACTATGAAGAGTACCATACTATGAAGAGTACCATTCTATGAAGAGTGCTATACTATGAAGAGTACCATACTATGAAGAGTACCATTCTATGAAGAGTGCTCTACTATGAAGAGTACCATACTATGGACAGTACCATACAATGTACAGGTGTGTAAGGTTTTGAAAGGAAGATGTTTCCATGTGCTGTCCCAAACAGATACTCTATGACCTCCGTATGGCGTTCCGAATGGGTTCAGTAAATGCTGTAAAATATTTCCTGTTTCAAAACCAGTCATATCTGCTAGAAGATTAAATGGATTATCCCACAAGAAGTATCACTAGGCAATGAATATTTTTAAATTAAGTACTATTGCAATATACACGCAAAATAAATATTGTTTGATTCTTTATGCACATTACATTTTCCTCTTGTGGCGCCCCCTGCTGTATTTTTTCTTCTGGTCAACCTAGTCCTGCATTCAGAGGTGGACTGACATGCTCAGCAGCTTCTCTACTCTCTTCCTCCCCCCCAGTGCTGGCATAGAGAAGCGACCTAGACGCTTTTCATTCATTCATTCATTCATTCATTCATTCATTCTTCTAAATTCATAGAAATATGTAGCTATATGTCTCTCTAGACAGTGGAGAAGGGAATTGTGGATATATTACATATCATATGCATCTCTGGAGCTATACGTGAGGGATTAGCTATGTTGGGGAGGAAGAGCTTAACAAGAGTTGATTGCAATGTACCCTGGGATAGACAGGCGCTTAATGAGCTGCTGCCTACCCGCAAAAAGGAGAGAGAGAGTCCTCCAGATATGTGAGTAAAAACCAATCTTAAATTTGTGGATTAATTGCTTGTTACAATGTATCGTCCTGCTGTCCTGGAGCAGAGGCAGATGAAAGGGGTTCTCCAGACTGTCCTGTATTAATGACCTATATCAGATTGGTGGGGGTCTGAGTCAGGGCACCCCCACCGATCAGCTGTTAGACGAGAAAGCAGCGCTGCCTTCTCTACTCTGTTTACCTCCTCGCCGCAGTGGTGAGCAGGTGTAATTACAAGTATAGCGTCCCCATTCACTTCTATGGGACGGCTCCTTCCTATACACTTAAGACAGAGTCGACTCATAGAAGTGAATGGGGATGCTTTAAAATCACCTTTGTACAAAGAAACCAGTGTATTATGGCTCCTCCTTAATGTCTATGGGCATATGTTCTTCAGTTGTAAATATCTGAAAACACCAATCTCTTCCCACCTTTCCATGACTATTCAAGAATAATGTGCAGGGGCGGATTGGGAACATAAAGGGGTATTCCGGGATTGTACTACTGATGACCTATCCTCAAGATAGGTAATCAGTATCTGATCAGTGGGGGTCCCACACCCAGGACCTCCACCAATCAGCTCTTTGAGAAGGTACCGGTGCTCCTGTGAGGGCCGCTACCTTCTCCCCGCTCACCAAGCAGAGCGCCATGCATTGTACACTTGAATGGGGCTGAGCTGCTACTAGGCCACGTGACCGATGAAACGCTAAGAGGAGGCCGCGGCGCTGTGCTTGGTGAACGGGGAGAAGGTAGCGGTAACCTTTTCAAACAGCTGATTGGCAAGGGTCTCGGGTGTCGGACCCCCACCAATCAGATACTGATGACCCTCTCCACAGTATTCAACTGCATCTTCGTCCTGAGGATGGTAATACAGTTGAATTAGGGAGGTCAACTGCGGCCGTTGAGCCTCAGATCATTATGTATCTGGCCCGTGGCCATCAGGAGAGGTTGGGTGGACCCCTGGGCATCGGCCCATCTGGAAATTTCCCTGTAGGGTCTATGGCCAATCCGTCCCTGCATATGTGCCATGGCTGCTGGGTGACAAGAAGGCCCCAACAAGCTCTACCAGAGTATTTAGATACAGGGATAAGTATTGTTAGCTTTTCCCTGAAGGAAGGGAAACTTGGGCAAGACTCTGCTTTTGCTGCATCTATAGAGTCAAACTCAGGTGAACTTGTGTGAAATTCCTTTTATTTGACAGAAACATGTTTATACCAAAAAGCAGTGAAATTGACTTTTATAGAGTCTATAGACAATCTGAATATAACCTTATCAGTATGAGGAAGGCAGAACGCCAGAAGGCTCCTTGCCAATGTCCCATGCTAAATATTGTAGGAGGAAAACCATACAAATTTTGACATCTGGACCTGCAGCTGCCTGTAATATTCACCCTTCATCATTTTGTCCCCCTGACACTCTTTTAACACTGATTTATTTTCTCCTACTTTAGATTTTAGGATATTTTGAACAGTACGATGTCTAAAAGGGACCACAGGGAGGTCTGATAGAAAAAATGGATTTGTAAATTGAATATATTTCTATAAAACAAATTATAGAAAACAAGTCTTGCTTCCTTCCAAAAATATCGCCACTCTTGTTCATGCCCTTTAACTTTGATGCCAGACATAGGCAAAAGAGGCACTGGTTATTCTAATCTAATACAACACATTTAGGACGTCTATCCTCAGGATAGGTCATCAATATCAGATCAGCGTGGGCCCGACTGCCGGCACCCCTGCTGATCAGCTGTATGAAGAGAACCCAGCACTCATATTCACTTCATTGAGACGACTCGTTCCTTTTCACTTGAATCCGAATCCGTCCCATTGTAGTGAATATGATGAGGAGCTGTGATTATGCTGCTCGTTGCTACAATGTTGACGGCGAGCAGGTAAACAGTGAAGAGAATGTAGCGCTTGTAGGAGCAATGTGTTCACTTTATACCGCTGATTGGTGAGGATGCTGGCAGTTGGGCCTCCATTGATCTGATATTGATGACCTATCCTGAGGATGGGCCATCAATAAAGGAAAAGCGGGCAACCCCTTTAAGGATGCTAAATTTTGGCTTTAAGGATGTTTTAATTGTCTCAGTCCAAAAGCCATAACTTTTTATAATTTTTTTTACACAATTTGCGGGATGAACTGTAGTTTTCATTGGTACTATTCTAGTATACTATTCTGTTAAGGTGACCAAAATCAGTCATTCTGGCATTGTTTTTTTTTAACCTGTTTTAGGGTGTAAATAAAGTGTATAAGTGTATAAGTTTTATAGTATGGATCATTACAAATACGGAGACACCAATTATATATTGTTTTCCTTTGTTTTTATTTCAATAATAAAGCATTTTTAATGAAAAAATGTAGATTTTTTTAAAAATATTTTTGTCATTTTTCCCCATATTTTTTTAAAACTTTTTTTGAGGACTTGGGGACTTGAACACGTGATGTTCTGAGCCCTGATATAATACGCTGCAATAAATCTGTAATGCTGTATATTATGGCTCTCAGCATAATGCTGATAGACATCCCATTAGGCCCTGCCTTTGGCTGGACCTAATAGGTATATTAATATGAATAAGTAGTATGTATAGTGGCTCACCAACTAAAATATTAGGGAGCAGAGGTGCTAGCAAATCACTGGCTAAACCCCAGTCTGTGTTGTCTATAATATTAAATAAGGAAATGTGATGCGCACACTCTTCACCTGATAGCTGCTACGTGGAATTAGCTGTTTTTTGTAGATACACAGTGTGCTGGTTGAGAATTGTGAGTTATGTGTATATAACAAAATACCGCAATGTAATATATGATTAAACAAATAAATATATACGGTAGGATTAAAACATGTTATTACACATTTATTAGAACATTATCCCATATCACCAGCGCTGGATAAAATATCAGATTATTAAAGACAGTACAAAATAATTAAAAACAAAAAATATATTATTAAAAAATTAAAAATATAAAAAAAATATAGAGAGAAATATATGAAAAATATATGTATATATAGTAGTCCAACCAAGTATATTGAGAGGTCTGTGCGGTTGCCGCGTAGTTTTTCTGGTATATACCAGATAGACTTTGATACTAAAGTTTGTATAGTCTTATTGATATGGGGTTTCCAAGTCAGTCTATATCACATAATTCTGGTACCAGATTATCTTTTTTGTATCAATAGTATCTCATAGGTTATGTTGCCTCTTGGATAGAAAGAGTGTTATACTTTACCCTCCCTTTAGAAACCTCGAGAGGTTATTCTTTCGATGGGTCTGCCGGCATGCGCTCCTTGTTATGCTGCTGTATCTCTATGTCGGGCTGTCTCTGCTGCGCTGATGTGACCCTCCGTGCGCTTGTTTGGTTGTAAGCTCCTGAGTGCTTCCTCTGGTGAGTTGTTGAGCGATACCTCCTCGGCGTCCCACGTGGCGTCCCAAATGGAATCCCGCCGGTTTGTTAGTTTAATTGTGCGCTCTCAGCGGTGTTCAGGGAACGGGTTTTTTTCAGCGTAGCCCCGATCTTGCGGTTCCTTCGCTTGTTTGCGGCGTACTTTTAGTAGTGTACTTTGAGAATAATTTTCTTCTTGAAGAATAATTTTCTTCTTGGTACTGAAGTACTTTTTCTTTTTGCAGAGATATAGAACAGTATAGCTGTTATTCTCTGAGAACAATGAGGGTTTTTCTTGATATGATCCACACAATATTTAAACCGTGAAACCAAACGCCTTTCGGGGCTGAGTCTCTGCCCCTTCCTCAGTGGTTAGTGGATCAGTGTGGATCTTGTGGGATATATATAGTAAACAGCCTAACCCCTTCCCTATTTTAGGGGTTGGCTTGTAGCTTTCCCAAGTTTTGGATAGACTCTGGTGTATTTCTTTGTTGATTCTTTATAGTTCTACTTATGTTATATATATTATCAACCATTTTTAGTGATACAATAAAATAAAATAGATAGATAAGAATAACAACAACTTATAAAAGAGATTTATATGAAATATATATTATACAAGGTCTTTTCATAGAATGCAGTATATTTTAAAACTAACTTGTGTGTAGTTTGTATATTTGCGCCATGTATATACAGTACAGACCAAAAGTTTGGACACACCTTCTCATTCAAAGAGTTTTCTGTATTTTCATGACTATAAAAATTGTAGATTCACACTGAAGGCATCAAAACTATGAATTAACACATGTGGAATTATATACTTAACAAAAAAGTGTGAATCAACTGAAAATATGTCTTATATTCTAGGTTCTTCAAAGTAGCCACCTTTTGCTTTGATTCCGCTTTGCACACTCTTGGCATTCTCTTGATGAGCTTCAAGAGGTAGTCACCTGAAATGGTTTTCACTTCACAGGTGTGCCCTGTCAGGTTTAATAAGTGGGATTTCTTGCCTTATAAATGGGGTTGGGACCATGAGTTGTGTTGGGCAGAAGTCAGGTGGATACATAGCTGATAATCCTACTGAATAGACTGTTAGAATTTGTATTATGGCAAGAAAAAAGCAGCTAAGTAAAGAAAAACGAGTGGCCATCATTACTTTAAGAAATGAAGGTCAGTCAGTCCGAAAAAATTGGGAAAACTTTGAAAGTGTCCCCAAGCGCAGTCGCAAAAACCATCAAGATGCATTTAGTCCTTAAGGGTACAGGTAAGTAGTTATTTGTTCCTATTTGTGTATTCATCATAGTTAATGTGTGTGTTTTGTTTTTCTTGTTTGTTTTTTCTGTTTATTCTTTCTTTTCAGTTCTCAAAGTATTTGCTGCAGATGTTATATGGGGATGGAGGCCTCCAGAGGAGAAGAGATCCAGGTGCTGGTAGAAGATACAGCCTGATCTCGATGTCTCGTCCTCCAAGGGCACCCATCCCAAATCTACAAGAATCCGAAGAGTTCCATTTCAGCATTCAGTCCTGCAGGGACTAATGTATCAAACTCAAAAATCCTTCTTGACTCCAATCTAGACATGTTTTTCAAGTGATTCCCTCCTCTCCATTGTCTAGGGACTCTTTCGAGAGCGACAAAGGTAAGGTCTTTTGGATTTTTGTTATGGAACTCTGTGAAGTGCTTAGATAACGTATGTAAGTCATAACCTTTTCTGATGTTATTCATGTGTTCGGCTATTCTTCTTTTTTGAGATCTTTTAGTTCTACCGATGTATTGTTTCCCACAGGTACATTGTACCAGATAAATTACATCTGTAGAATTACAGGTTAGGCATTCCTCTATAGTATGACAATGTGTGTTTCTTGTTGAAGTTACTTCCATTATTTTTTTGGGAGATTTTGTAGTTTTGCAATTATTACATATGCCGCATCTATGAAATCCTTTGGTAGTTAACCAAGTTTGTTTAGTTTTTAAGTTTTTATTTTTCCCAGTTGGTGCAAGTTTAATACTCAAATTTGGAGCTTTTGTGTATACTATAGATGGTGATGTTCTGAGCACTGATATAATACGCTGCAATAAATCTGTAATGCTGTATATTATGGCTCTCAGCATAATGCTGATGGACATCCCATTAGGCCCTGCCTTTGGCTGGACCTAATAGGTATACTAATATGGCAGACCCACAAAGACCCATCGGCGTGACGCAATCACATTGCGAAAGGGTCAGATAGAGTTGTCACATAATGTGACAAACCCATCAAAGGGTTTGTGCCACCATGAAATGTTAATTTAATATAATTCAGTAATAAAAAAAACTAGTCATTTTTGTAATTTATTTTCTGTTCCAAAAAAACTCCAGTTGTAAGATATACTTTTTACTTGGTATTTGATCTGCATAATAATGTTCATATCCACCTACTGAGGTGGACGCACATGCTCAGTTCCATCCCTCAAATGCCACCAGAAGAATCTACTGTTAGAAGCTGTGACGGCTACAGGACACGCCCTGTGAGTCAGACCACACCCCTTGATCTTGCAGAGTAATTAGAGCAATGAATGGAGAAATCTCTGGATCCATGTGAGGTACAGAGTTGGTTCTAGCTTTCTTAGAAAGAGACTGTCATGTTCTATATGATGACTGATTTTCATTTTTTTTGCCTCAATCGTGGGTAAAACCTTTAGTGGCAAAGGTATTAACATCTGCAAAATTTACAACCCCTTCCTGCAAAAACTGTAAAATATGATTTAGAAAAATGACTTGATAGGCAGCCGCCACATGAGCACTGAGGTGGATCGCTGGAAACTTTCCTGGTGAAAAGATATTCTCAGATAATGCAACAGTCAAAATGCAAATCTGTGTGGCTGGAAGTACTCAGAAATATAATGGAATGCAATATATACTGTATATTAATCCATGTGACTAAACTAGTACCTGGCGAATATTTAGTCTCTTTACTCCGAATGACTGAACTTATTGAAAGGTCAAGGAAGAAGTCCCTAACCACAAAGTAATAATTGCACATAATTGCATAATTGCACTAAACTAAATTAGTCTACTCATTACTAAGAGGCTGGTTACTACCCCTGAATGGTAAAAGAGTCCTGATGCCCTCTTCTTATAGCATTGATTTCCAGACTACTCTGGCCAGTCTGAAATCTGTACACCTTTCCTATTAATAGATCTTTTTGTTACTGTGTTTTAGGGGACCCCTGGTAATGTACCTCAGTGTTCCTGCAAATTCAGGTTGGGAAATATTCTCCTATAGTTTCATTATTATTACCTGCTATGTGGTTGGCTTTCTTTAGGTTCGCTTTGTTGCCCAAAAGTTTCATAGTCAAATTAGTCCAATCCCTTGTCTCTCATCATCTGTGCAATGTCCAAATTCAGTGCCATCTGTTATTCTTCAGCTTTCCAAACCTGTAAACTGAATCAGACACTTGTCACGTCCAAAAAGCTTTGGCTAATGGTTCCCCTTCAACTGCATTCCCAAGACTGCCTGACATGGGTTACTCATAGTGTTGATCGAGCACCGTAATGCTCAGGTGTTAGGGTGCTCTGACCGAACCCTAGGTGGTGCTCGAATGCTCAGCCGAGCACCCGAGTATAATGGAAGTCAATGGGAGAACCCGAGCACTAAACCAGGCACCCCCTGCTCTAAAGAGGGGAGGGTGTCTGGTTCATAGGGAAAGTTGAGGAAATGGTGGAAACACCACTAAAATGGTTTGGGAACAGCATGGGGAGGATGTCTGGATGCATCTTGGACACCAAAGTCGCTGCTGGGAACGATGTTGTCCGAGTATTATGCCACTTTTACGGAATGACAATAATACCCCCAAAACCGAATATAACATCAATTTTAGAGGAAATATTGTTAGGAAACATATATTTACTTGTATGTAAAGTGCAAGTGCTGCCAAAAATTAGAAGGAAGAGGCACTCCGATACAACCGAATGTCAGCTATATAGGATACAGAAACGTTATAATGCACAAACCGCGCAGGTATTGTCGACTTGATTAACGGCAGAAAAAAATGACACCGGATGTCAGCTATATAAGATACAGTAACGTTATAATGCACAAGCTGCGCAGGTGGTATTAAGGTCAGGCAAACTTGCATTATTTTCGCCCCAAAAGAAAAAAATTATATTGCAGCCAGATGTAACAATAGTCCTTAAAAGGACTTTTGGGTCTTTTCAACAGAACAACTAGCCCTGCCTAGCCAAATCCTATCCCTACACTATCTGTGCCTCCTTGCGCAAACATTATATAGCAGACGCAGCGCAGGTACTGTAGCCTTGATTAGCGGCAGAAAAAATGACAATGGATGTCAGGTATATAGGATACAGAAAGGATTAGAATGCACAAGCTGCACAGGTGGTGTTAAGGTCAGGCCACCATGGGCAATTTTTAACCCCCAAAAAATAAAAAATATATTGTAGCCAGATATCACAATAGCCCTTAAAAGGGTTTTTGGGTCTTTTCAACAGAAATACTAGCCCTGTCTAGCCAATTTCTATCCCTACACTATCTGTCCCTCTTTGCAGCAGCTCTCCCTGACTCGGTCTGAGCCGAGTCACATGTCACCGGGTGCTATATAGCACCCGATGACGCGTTCCCGGCCAGCCAATCACTGTAATGCCAGTAGCCAAGATGGCTACGGTATTACAGTGAATGCCAGTACCTCCCCGCACGCTAATTGGCTGAAATTTCACTTTTTACTAATGGTAAACTTCCTATTACAGAGCCATTGTTATAGGGCAGGGATGACTTCTGATCTATTTAAGGGAACAAGCTCAACAACGTACTGGAGATTCCTTGGGTCCACCAGAGGAAATTACTCCCAGGGCCCAACTCCTATATTGTCTATGAAGTCTAACTGATTAAAAACCTAAGATATATACCCTAGTGGACAGTAATTAATCTCAAAAGGTGGCACCAAATGCAATAATGATATAATGTACAGCACGATGGGGCTATTTGTATACATACAGTACATGAATGCAATGATAATAATGATATAACATTGTCCTTTATGTTAATATACAGTGTTAACAATGCAAATTGTGATTAGCATTAGAGTGTTGGCAGCTTCTTGCACTGGCAAATTTGTTAGTGTTATCTCATTTTTTGGTTAGAATAAGAAGGTTTTAATATTTGCCGGCGGCAGGGGAGGAAAGTGACTGCCATTATAACCTAACAAGTGTCAGATGGCTCGAAATGTTTGAAATCAAAGCCATCCAGGGACAGAACAATACACTAACTCACTGGGATGTCTGCCCAACAGCTTGGACAGATTGCGAAGTGGCAGTAGTTCCACATCATTACTCATGTTTCACGAGGGTCATAACATAGGCTTCTATGATATTACTTATGTAGCTGGAATTCTTAATGATTTCTAGGAACTGTTAAGAAGATGGGATCTGTAAAGCTTCTTGGGATTATACTGTATGAGTGGAGCTGCTGGGAGGAAAGAAGGTAGGTGTTATTATTTAAAGGGATTTTCCAGGAGTACAATATTGATGACCTGCCCTCAGAATCGGTCACCATATCAATATCCTGCACTGTCATGATCAGCTGTTTGAAGAACCTGCGGCACTCCATCCTCACAGCATACCAAACATAGTGCCACACACTGTATAGTGGCTGTGCTTGGTACTGCAGCCCAGGCCCATTCACTTCAATGGAGTTGCACGTAGGCCATGTGGCCTAGGAAGAGGCTTCAGCGCTCATCCTCAGAAAATCTGGTCAAGAAAAATAAAATAAAGTGTCATGCGTCGGATTTTAAAATCCAGACCGCAGGTTAAAATCTGAACGGAAAAAATCTGCATCATGTACATGAGAATTTCAAATTCTCATAGAATACAATGTGCATAACCTACGGTGCAGATTTTTCACAAGCAAATCTGTGGATACTTTATCATAATATTTCAAGTCAGTTGAGTTGATATTTTTTTAAGTTTGTGTTGGCATTAGTTTGTGCTAAATTTATCATATGTACATATGTTTGATAAATTTGGTGCATTTGCAGCAAGCTGGGAGGGGTGATTGAGAGGACAGGATCGGTGATTGTCAAAATGATGGTAGTAGTAGTACTCAAAGTGGTGGTCTTCACTCTGGCGCTACCTGGGCCTCATAAGTAAAGGGAAGGGGCAAACTCTTTCTTCCTCTTGGGGCACACTCTGATTTGAGGTCTCTTGCTTGGTGGTAGGTGGGATGGCCTTGGCGTCGTTGGGTTCCCTGGAGGTGACTGAATGCAGTGCGGTAGCAGTGTAGATGATGAGACAGTACAATGATGAGGGTTAAAACAAGTCAACTGTGCTTTACTGAAGTAACACAGCAGATGGCATGCACGGACACTTACAAAGGTAAACTCAATGCACAGATCAGTTTTCAATAAGGTGAGTCCCTTTCCAGTTAATTTGAGAAACCTACCCAATTCAGCCAAGGGATGCAATTTTTCTCTTTCTCCATCCACAGTACTCCACTATGCAGGGTGTGGTCTTTTAACCCAACCAAATGCAGTGAAGTCCACAGCCAATATACATGTGTTACCAGTGGCATACATAGAGAAGTAAGGGCCCCATACCAAGGATCAAACCAGCCCCCCCACACAGGACAGAAGGGTTTCTGTCTAAAACACTTTTCAATGACCCTTGGGCCATTTTTCCACTGCTTCATTTGCTAAAAGTTGTTCGTTTAGAGGGTAGAGTCCTGACCAAGTTTTCACCTCCAGTAGAAGAGAAGATAATCCCAACTAGGACTGGGCCCCCTCTTGCCCTGGGCCCCATAGCAGTCGCATGGTCTGCCGCTACGGTAGTTACACCCCTGTGTGTAACCTTCACTGACTTGGATTCTCCCCACACTTTCCTGGTATGGCTGCTAAACCTTCTGTTAGGCTCAATATTCCTTTTTCTCAGTTGGTATTGGTATATGTTATAATAGATGCTCTGGCTGCTCTCGGCTCACGGGGCTGGTGTATCCCTGTCTGCAGCTTCTTTCTGCAACTTTCACTACAGACTCCTCACTGCTTCTTACTAGGAGAGGGTGCGGTGAGTCCACTCCTGGTAACTGCATCTGGATAGGTCATCAGTATGTGATTGGTGGGGTCCGACAATCAGGACCCATGCTGATCAGCTGTTTGAGAAGGCAGGGGTGCTCACCAGCAGCCGTGGCCTTCTCCAGCTTTATCTAGGCCATGTGATGTCATGTTCATTTTTTACAGGCACTGGGAGCATTTTTTAGCCACTTGGGGGCACTGGGGGCATTTCTTGGCACATGGGGGCACTGGGGGCATTTCTTACTGGCACATGGGGGCATTTCTTACTGGCACATGGGGGCACTTGGGGCATTTCTTATTGGCACATGATTTGGGGGCATCTATGGAGGTGGGACACTTTACTGGCACATTATTTGGGGGAAATTTTGGGGGCACTTCTGGCACATTATTGGGGCACTTCTTACTGGCACATTATTGGGGGGCATCTACTGAGGCCACAAAGAAGGGGTATTTTATACTGTGTAGGGGCATTTTATACTGGGACACATTATGGTGGGTACTATGGGGGCATCTACGGGGAGGGGGGGCACTAAGAAGGGGTATTTTATACTTGCAAATTATGGGGGACACTGAAGGCATCTACTGGGGCACTATTTAGGGGTATTTTATGCTGGCACATTACGGGGCACTATGGGGACATTAGCTCAACTGGGGGCATTAAAAGGGTTTTTTTTTGCACTGGCACACATGAAGGGGCATTTTTGTACTGTCACATTATAAGGAGAATTATTACTGCTGGGGTTCTCTGGGGAACATGATTACTAGTATGGGCACTATGGAAGCATTATTACTTCTGGTGCACAGTGGGGACATTAGTACTGTTGGGAGCACTATTACTAACAAGTGCACTCTGGCAGAGAATTATTAGTTGGGACTTTCGGGCGCACTATTACTGTGGGGGGCACACTGGCATAGTATCAGCATAGCACAGTTATTTCTGGGGGGGCGTTATGTTTACACTATTACGGGGCACTATTTGCTGGGCGCAGTTATTTTAGGACACTGTGTGCCAATAATTATTTAAGGGCACTATCTGTGTGGTACTAGTGGCACAGTACTGGGGGTTGTAGGATGATTTGTCCAAATCACGGGAGGATGATGGAAAAGTAATAAACTAAGATTTTTTTCTGTTAAACTGCAGAGATGATAAATGGCTGAAAAATGGCGTCTGGTCTGAAAGGAGAAGATGAGGAAAGAGAAGATCTACTTCAGAGGAGACGTCACTGGATGTAAGAGGTATGGGGCGCTGTATTATACTGGATGTAAGAGGTATGGGGCTCTGTATTATACTGTATGTAAGAGGTATGGGGCGCTGTATTATACTGGATGTAAGAGGTATGGGGCGCTGTATTATACTGGATGTAAGAGGTATGGGGCGCTGTATTATACTGGATGTAAGAGGTATGGGGCGCTGTATTATACTGGATGTAAGAGGTATGGGGCGCTGTATTATACTGGATGTAAGAGGTATGGGGCTCTGTATTATACTGGATGTAAGAGGTATGGGGCGCTGTATTATACTGGATGTAAGAGGTATGGGGCGCTGTATTATACTGGATGTAAGAGGTATGGGGCGCTGTATTATACTGGATGTAAGAGGTATGGGGCGCTGTATTATACTGGATGTAAGAGGTATGAGGCACTGTATTATACTGGATGTAAGGGGTATGCGGCGCTGTATTATACTGGATGTAAGAGGTATGGGGCGCTGTATTATACTGAATGTAAGAGGTATGGGGCGCTGTATTATACTGGATGTAAGAGGTATGGGGCGCTGTATTATACTGGATGTAAGAGGTATGGGGCGCTGTATTATACTGGATGTAAGAGGTATGGGGCTCTGTATTATACTGGATGTAAGAGGTATGGGGCGCTGTATTATACTGGATGTAAGAGGTATGGGGCGCTGTATTATACTGGATGTAAGAGGTATGGGGCGCTGTATTATACTGGATGTAAGAGGTATGGGGCTCTGTATTATACTGGATGTAAGAGGTATGGGGCGCTGTATTATACTGGATGTAAGAGGTATGGGGCGCTGTATTATACTGGATGTAAGAGGTATGGGGCGCTGTATTATACTGGATGTAAGAGGTATGGGGCGCTGTATTATACTGGATGTAAGAGGTATGAGGCACTGTATTATACTGGATGTAAGGGGTATGCGGCGCTGTATTATACTGGATGTAAGAGGTATGGGGCGCTGTATTATACTGGATGTAAGAGGTATGGGGCGCTGTATTATACTGGATGTAAGAGGTATGGGGCGCTGTATTATACTGGATGTAAGAGGTATGGGGCGCTGTATTATACTGGATGTAAGAGGTATGGGGCGCTGTATTATACTGGATGTAAGAGGTATGGGGCGCTGTATTATACTAGATGTAAGAGGTATGGGGCGCTGTATTATACTGGATGTAAGAGGTATGGGGTGCTGTATTATACTGGATGTAAGAGGTATGGGGCGCTGTATTATACTGGATGTAAGAGGTATGGGGCGCTGTATTATACTGGATGTAAGAGGTATGGGGCGCTGTATTATACTGGATGTAAGAGGTATGGGGCGCTGTATTATACTGGATGTACGAGGTATGAGGCGCTGTATTATACTGGATGTAAGAGGTATGGGCGCTGTATATATACTGGATGTAAAGAGGTATGGGGCACTGTATTTATACTGGATGTAAGAGGTATGAGGCGCTGTATTATACTGGATGTAAGAGGTATGAGGCGCTGTATTATACTGGATGTAAGAGGTATGAGGCGCTGTATTATACTGGATGTAAGAGGTATGGGGCGCTGTATTATACTGGATGTAAAAGGTATGGGGCGCTGTATTATACTGGATGTAAGAGGTATGGGGTGCTGTATTATACTGGATGTAAGAGGTATGGGGCGCTGTATTATACTGGATGTAAGAGGTATGGGGCGCTGTATTATACTGGATGTAAGAGGTATGGGGCGCTGTATTATACTGGATGTAAGAGGTATGGGGCGCTGTATTATTATACTGGATGTAAGAGGTATGGGGCGCTGTATTATACTGGATGTAAGAGGTATTAGGGGCGCTGTATTATACTGGATGTAAGATGTATGAGGCGCTGTATTATACTGGATGTAAGAGGTATGGGGGCACTGTATTATACTGGATGTAAGAGGTATGAGGCTCTGTATTATACTGGATGTAAGAGGTATGGGGCGCTGTATTAGGCTACCTTCACACGAATGTTGTGTTTTGCAGTCTGCAAATTGCGGATCCGCAAAAAAAAAAACGGATGATGTTCTGTATGGCATCCGTTTTTTTTTTTGCGGATGCACTGTAACAATGCCTATCTTTGTCCGCAAAACTGACAAAAATAGGACGTGTTCTATTTTTTTGCGGGGCTACGGAACAGACATACGGATGAGGATAACAAACGGTGTGCTGTCCACTTTTTTGCTGACCCATTGAAGTGAATGGGTCCGCATCTGAGACGCAAAATAGGTTATATTCGGTCGTGTGAATATAGCCTTACCCTGTATGTTCTGTAGTGATATACGTAATGTTAGGAGGGAAAGGGTTAGGGTGAGAATTTGGCATGGGGGGGTGTTCAATTTTTGACTTGGCTGGCAGAAAAGCTAGGTGCACCAGCGCTGAGGGAAATGGAGGGGGGCCCAAGCTGAACTCTTGCACCAGGGCCCATGAGCCTTTAGCTACGCCCCTGCTCACCGATCAAATACAGATGACCTATGAGTGAGAACTGCAAATGTCACACATGCAGTTCTCACGGTTTTCAGTTGCATTGTGGGAACTTTTTTTTAGAACCTCATTGACTACAATTGCTGCTGCAATAGAATACTATGGTGAGTAAAAGGCAAGAAAAAAAAAACAAAAAACCTTTTTAGCCGTTTTTAGACTGCTTCGTGATTTGAGCATTTTTGCTTAGATTTGCATAGCTGAAGATGGAAATGGAAATAATTTTGCATTAATGTGATGACTTGGGAAGTAGCCTCTTAATTATGCTTATTGATATACTGTACATGACGAGCCCCAGATAATCCGTATTTGGACGTTGAAGCTTCTACTGATACGCTAACAGAATAATAAAAGAGACTAGTGATGGTGAAAATATGCTAAGATTTCTAAGAAAGTAGGAAAATTCTTAATTTATGGCATATGAAATCATTCATTTTATTCGAGCAAATTGCATGGCTGACTTTCCAGAATGATGAATTATTGCATTTGCAAAGCTTTTTTTTCATAGTTGTCAAGCAGTGTGCAAAATGGAAATGGAAATTTTGGGTACTGTAGGGGCACAGCACAAGTGTCCTGAAATCAACTTTCTGACAAATAAAATTCTGCTTGTAAGGTCACTCTCTAGCTCTTGTAAAGTGGCCAATACACAGGCAATTATCAGGAACAAACCTGATTGTTGAGCTGAGATGACATTTATATGCAGTAATCATCCCCTGTGTTAGAGGGATGAACGATTATTACTGTAATTGGTTATGAAATACAGTACAGACCAAAAGTTTGGACACACCTTCTCACTCAAAGAGTTTTCTGTATTTTCATGACTATGAAAATTGTAGATTCACACTGAAGGCATCAAAACTATGAATTAACACATGTGGAATTATATACTTAACAAAAAAGTGTGAAACAACTGAAAATATGACTTATATTCTAGGTTCTTCAAAGTAGCCACCTTTTGCTTTGATTACTGCTTTGCACACTCTTGGCATTCTCTTGATGATCTTCAAGAGGTAGTCACCTGAAATGGTTTTCACTTCACAGGTGTGCCCTGTCAGGTTTAATAAGTGGGATTTCATGCCTTATAAATAGGGTTGGGACCATGAGTTGTGTTGGGCAGAAGTCAGGTGGATATACAGCTGATAGTCCTATTGATTAGACCGTTAGAATTTGTTTTATGGCAAGAAAAAAGCAGCTAAGTAAAGAAAAACTTTAAGAAATGAAGGTCAGTCAGTCTGAAAAATTGGGAAAACTTTGAAAGTGTCCCCAAGTGCAGTCGCAAAAACCATCAAGCGCTACAAAGAAACTGGCTGACATGAGGACCGCCCCAGGAAAGGAAGACCAAGAGTCACCTCTGCTGCGGAGGATAAGTTCATCCGAGTCACCAGCCTCAGAAATTGCAGGTTAACAGCAGCTCAGATTAGAGACCAGGTCAATGCCACACAGAGTTCTAGCAGCAGACACATCTCTACAACAACTGTTAAGAGGAGACTGTGTGCAGCAGGCCTTCATGGTAAAATAGCTGCTAGGAAACCACTGCTAAGGACAGGCAACAAGCAGAAGAGACTTGTTTGGGCTAAAGAACACAAGGAATGGACATTAGACCAGTGGAAATCTGTGCTTTGGTCTGATGAGTCCAAATTTTAGATATTTGGTTCCAACCACCGTGTCTTTGTGCGACGCAGAAAAGGTGAACGGATGGACTCTACATGCCTGGTTCCCACAGTGAAGCATGGAGGAGGAGGTGTGATGGTGTGGGGGTGCTTTGCTGGTGACACTGTTGGGGATTTATTCAAAATTGAAGGCATACTGAACCAGCATGGCTACCACAGCATCTTGCAGCGACATGCTATTCCATCCGGTTTGCGTTTAGTTGGACCATCATTTATTTATTAACAGGACAATGACCCCAAACACACCTCCAGGTTGTGTAAGGGCTATTTGACCAAGAAGGAGAGTGATGGGGTGCTACGCCAGATGACCTGGCCTCCACAGTCACCAGACCTGAACCCAATCGAGATGGTTTGGGGTGAGCTGGACTGCAGAGTGAAGGCAAAAGAGCCAACAAGTGCTAAGCATCTCTGGGAACTCCTTCAAGACTGTTGGAATACCATTTCAGGTGACTACCTCTTGAAGCTCATCAAGAGAATGCCAAGAGTGTGCAAAGAAGTAATCAAAGCAAAAGGTGGCTACTTTGAAGAACCTAGAATATAAGACATATTTTCAGTTGTTTCACACTTTTTTGTTAAGTATATAATTCCACATGTGTTAATTCATAGTTTTGATGCCTTCAGTGTGAATCTACAATTTTCATAGTCATGAAAATACAGAAAACTCTTTGAATGAGAAGGTGTGTCCAAACTTTTGGTCTGTACTGTACATGTATGCATGCGCTGCTATTTCCAGTGACGGATTTGCTATTCCGGCATTTTTTTAAGGTTATTTACCATGTGGGATAAATTACGTAATAACTGTATAGTTTGGGCCATTACGCATGTGATGATACCAAATATGTGGAGGGGAGTTCATTTTTCCAATTGAAAAGCATTTTTCCATGGAAAAAAGGTATAAAGATTAAGAGGTCATTTGTTATTGGTAGTACGCCACTTTTGGCATAATTGTCACAGATTTGGTTGCAGAGGGGTTTTCGTGGCCGAATCTGTGACTTTTCCCAGCTCACGTCCCTTTTCCAAGGTGGTGGAAAAAAGAGGCGGGCAGTGGACTGGGAAGAGGGCTGGCCATCCCGTCTCATTCATCATTTTTCATGCCGGTTAATCTAATGGAAAATGGTCTTAAACTACGCCAGCAAGGGAGCTGATGTAGTTTAAATCATGTTGTATGGCTGGCTGCACCATGTGCCAAAGTTATGTAGTGGCCTGTGCTTCTACATAACTTTGGCGCATCCGACACCAGCGCAGGGAGAATAAGACCGGTGTCTAAATCACTGGTTTTAATAAATGAGCTGAAAGTATTTTTTTAACCATTTATTATTTCCGCAATTTATGTAGTGCAGTGTACTATGCTGACAGTTTGATTCTGACAGGCACTCTATTGCACTGCGCCTATGGCACATCCTAATAGGACATATACACAGGGCAGACCTGGCTGATGTGTACAGACATCATTGGACCCTCAACAGTACTAATGTCCCCACTGTGCCCCAGAAGTAATAATGCTTCCAATGTGCCATTAAGAATGCCCCCAATAATTGTGCCAGAAAGTCCCCATGATTTCCCCCAAATCATGTGCCAGAAAAGGTGTCCCACCACCATAGATGCCCCCCAAATTCATGTTGCCAGTAAGAAATGCCTTTCCCACCCCCATAGTGCCCCCAACACAGAAGAAATGAATTATTACAAACTTCCCATTAAAATAATGGGGTGTCTATGTAATTCACTTATAGGTCACCCAAAGGTGATGATATTGAATGTGGTATGCCTTTATTAATGTGCCAGTAAAATTTCTCAGTAAAAATGCCCCAGGGTGTTTAAAAATGAAATTTATAAAAACCAAACCAGACAACAAGCTGTAATGCAATGCTCAAAGGAGTCTTTTGGGTCCTATTATATTTCCATCTGCCTCTGGTTTCTAAGTGAAAAATATTAAAAATAATGGCATGTTCCTTTGTGATGAGGTTATGTGATGTGTGATGAGGCTTGTGGGTAGTGGTGGGATTATAATATGAACAGTTCAGGTAGGGGCCCACGGCTGTCCAAAAGTTCCCAAAGACTTGAAGCAAAATTCTGGACAGGCAAATTCCAACACAAAATATGACAAAACTGCTTTGTGCAGTGATCCCTGTACAAAAAGTTAATTGCACATTAACATTATACTGTGCGGCACTTGCAGGGCACGGCCGGGTGCCATTAGGAGGCGCTCTGGCAGGGCGCCCCCTTAAGTGTGCCGGGGAGTGAAGCGCCCTGTGCACCGCACGGGTCGCCACCCCAAAAGGCCGGCCTGTCTGCAATCAGAGGCAATGCATCTGTGAGTCACTGGATTTATAAAGGAATTGTCACCCCTCCTGACATGTCTGTTATTGTAAATTCTTTTATTTTACAAGAAGTCTCCAAGAACAGTAATCCAGGCCTAATTGGCAATTGGGTTTTAACATTATCCTTGACAAGAGAATGTGTCCCAGGCAGGGGCATAGCTCATGGGCCCTGGTGCAAGAGTTCAGCTTGGGCCCCCTGTCCCTTAGTGCTTTGTGGCCAAGGGGAGGGAAGCACATAGCCTTCATGCTGCCTGAGGCAAAAATTGAAACGGTGCCCCCCTCCCCCCGCCATACCAAATTCTTGGCCTAACAATTTCTCTCCAGCCAGAAGTGTAACTTTACCAGAATGTACTTTCTATAACACTAATGTCTTCTTATGCACCACAAGGGTCTTTGGGCCCCCTTAGGCTCCTGGACCCGGTAGCGACTATTACATCACCACCCCCTATAGCTACGCCCCTGGCCCCAGGAAGTGTGGTACTGTGATGATTGGACTCAGCCCTTTGAGAAGGAGAATAATAAAGCCAAGTTTCCAGCTGTAGCACAGAAAGGTGGTGTTGACTACAGAAACAAGGTTGGAGGGCGGTGGGAGGGAGGAGGGCGGCCAAGGTTTGGGAACAGTCCAAGGCCTCAGCTTCTATGGGAAATAATTCCACAGTACTATGCTATACTGTAGAACTATATGGAGGCAGAAGGAGCGACTCCACCTTCCTCCACACAGGCTCCATGAATGCGTTAATCCTTACTTATATCTGAAAGTATCTGATAAATTCCAAGAAAACTCTGAGTGATGAATATTTCAGGCTAAAGAGGCAAATACTGATAGTTTCAAGCTGCTGATGAATATTTTAGAGAAATTATTGATTAGGGCCGTTCATATTACAGAGCTGAAACTTACAAAATCCCCTCTGACTTTATAATGAGAAGAAGCATGATCCCGGTGATAGATAGCCCCCCTGAGGGTAGACGCTCCGTGAACTCAATCACATTATTCTGGTACAGCTGAAATGTTTATTGCTTCACCAACTGTATATCATGGAAATAAGAGCATGCAAGGGCACTGAGAAATCTGCCGGGTGCGCTCAACTGCATCCAAATGCAAGATATAAGTGAAAGTTTACATGTAAAATTATTTTGACAATTAAGGTCCATAATCTTGCCCATAGGGGGCAGTGTTCTACATATTTTCAATTTGTCATGCTGAAACCTAAGGCTACTTGCACACTTGCGTTTGCAGGATCCGTTTGTGAGATCCGTCCAGGCTCTCAGAAACTGATCCGTCATGATAATACAACCGTCTGCATCTGTTCTGAATGGAACCGGTTGTATTATCTTTTACACAGCAAAGACGGATCCGTCTTGAACTCCATTGAAAGCCAATAGGGGACAGATCCGTTTTCTATTGTGTCAGACAAAACGGATCCGTCCTCATTGACTTACATTGTGAGTCATGACGAATCTGTTTGCATCAGTTTCTTCATGCGGACACCAAAACGCAGCAAGCAGCGTTTTAGTGTCCGCCTCCAAAACAGAATGGAGACTGAACTGAAGCAAAACTGATGCATTCTGAACGGATCCTTTTCCATTCAGAATGCATTAGGACAAAACTGATCAGTTCAGGACCGTTTGTGAGAGCCTGTGATGGATCTCACAAACGGATCTTGCAAACGCAAGTGTGAAAGTAGCCTAAGCAGGCTTGAAAATATTTTTTTTCACTATTTTTTGTGAATACAATTGGGCTCAGAGCAGGTGTGGCTTCCCGCTTGGCAGGCCACAGTTTTGAGCAGGGGGCAAGTTTTGAACAGGGGACACTCAAGAAAGCTTCTACCAGAAGATAATATATAATTAATATTGGATCCAGGATTCTCTGTTAGTCATAATGAAGAATGGAGAATGGCTACATCATCTCTCATTCTGGAGGACCCAAGATGTCCATACATTGATTTCAATGGGATCTGTGTGATGCTTCATTTTTCCCAAAGTTCCTTGCAGGAAAAGGAAATTCTGGTACACCGATTATAATTGCCTGGTCTACACAAGAGCAGGAATCACTATATTGCCTGTCTACAAAGGATCCAAGAGACGGGACTGAGTTACTGAGCATGTGTGACTACCAGGTCTGACACATTAAGTGGACGTTCTCAGGGATGTTCAACATAACACTAGGTGGCGCTATAACAAGTATCTAACAGCAATTTCTTGATACAGGAACATTTGGTAAATGATTCCAATTGAAAAATGATTGTATTTTGAGTGATCTAACAAAAAAAAATAATTTAATTGTGGGACAACCCTTTTAAGGACTATGGACACCTTTGCACTGGTTTTCCTTATTGTTTATTTGGTTCAAAATGCAAAATGACACAACTTTTCATATAATCTTCACACGGAGACTATATTAGAAGAGGAAAGCAGTGCAGTAATAAAGCTGTGCTGGTGCATGAGAGCTCATGAAGTCAGCAAGTATTAATGGGAGCGAGGGTGGAAATACTGGAAATACCGCCAGGGTCATGGGGCATCCAGGGAGCTGCAGATGCATTTTTATAGAAAATAAAATATAGATTCTTCTGCTATTGCATCACTTTGTCTAATGAGCCCCTCTACAGACTGCTGCACGCTCCCACTGACTGCCTCCTTTAGAATATTTCTAACCTGGGGTAGCCACAACCAAATGTAAAAAAAACTTCTCTAATATAAAAGCTGTCTACCACCTCTGCAACCCTGATATGCTGCTATCTTCATGATCATCCTTAAATGACCAGGACATGAAAATGGTGCAAAATGAATGTAAATCCCAAGATTTCAAAAAGAGCAAGTACAACAGTGGTCCCTCAAGATACAATATTAATTGGTTCCAGGACGACCATTGTATGTTGAAACCATTGTAAGTTGAATAATTGGTTCCAAATCCCCAAAATGTCATCCAAGATAAGAGAAAATTAAGGTTTAGAAAAATAAGCAGATAACTAAGACAGATAAAACAAGTCTTTACATAAAGTAGCTACTACTACAGCTATATTACCAGAGATGTGGCCTGGATTGGTTGGATCTGAGTCTGAGACATTGTATGTTGAGTCTAGTTTCAACTTACGATGGGTCAGAAAAGTCCATTGTATGTTGAAAACATTGTGTCCTGAGGCCATTGTATCTTGAGGGATCACTGTACATATAACATTAGATGTAAGGTACAAAAGATAAGGTTTGCTACTAGTGAACGCTCTTCATCAGGTGTTGAAGTCCATGCATGTGCTGTGCATATCGTCACCAACTGTGGTTTCTTAAAGGGATTGGCCCACCTCAGACACTCAGATATCTCTAGGATTTACCATCAATGTCACATAGGTGCCAGTCTCACCACTAGGTGCCAGTCCCACCACTATCTCCAGATCGGTGTCCCCAAAGTGAAGGAGAGCATACTACGTGTAAGCAACATGCTCCCCATTCACTGCTATGGGACTTCCGAAAATAGCCGAGCTAGCACTCACTTGGCTATTTTCGGAACTCCCATAGCAAGGAATAGAGATTGGCTTCCCTTGTGTGGTGCGCTCTCCTTCACTTTAGGGCCCTCTTCTGGCTTTCAGAGATGGGATCCGCACCCATCTGATATTAATAGCATAACCTAGCAATGTGGCACCAATGTGTGAGATGGGAACTCACTTTAAGGGGTGCATAGATGCCTTGCAATTTGTACCAGTGGCATAAATTTACTGTATAACTTTGAAGTAGCAATTAAATAGTCTGGCCTACATCATACTCTTCCTAAGTAGTTTCCCGCTCAGATAGCACGTATAAGTACCCGTTCACACAATGCTTTTTGGCACTGTTATTCACACATTTTCCATGTGGAATCTGCATCAAACTATCCCTCTAAGAAGCCTCCCATTCAGTCCTCTCTATTTTATGTGTGCAAGCTCGGGGGTCCTCTCTATGCATTGCATGGCCAGTTTGTGGGTGAACTGGAGTGAGTATTAAAGAGTGGTTGTCATTTCATATATTTCACAAATGAACACTACTACAAGTGAATATAAGAAACTTTGTAATATATCTTATCAGAGAATGACGCTTCTTTCTTCTCTTATCAGGCCCCACTCTTCTCCAATAACTCTGAATTCACTGCTCAGATCTGTCTTAGTGGTGGAAGGCTGCCTGCTCACTGGGATTATATAGGAGTCTATGGAGAGGAGAAGGAAGGGTCTGCTGCAGACAGGCAGACAGATAGACAGACACAGAGACTGCTGCTGGTTTGTAAGTCATTTACTTTCTACGTATCTTCTCTGCTGGGTTTACCTTTAAACTGCTCAGCGCTGTTGTATAATGTCTTCCATTACTGTTGTTGCTTCTGAGGGTGTGCTACAGAGTTAAGAAGCAGGGTCCCCTCTTTCTTCATGTGTAGTGTAAAGGCAGATCTGCATCAAATTACAGATTGCAAGGGAAAAATTGTTAATAAATATCATATACAAGTCATGACCAGGAATAGTGTAATTCCTTATTGGTGGTGGTGGGTGTATAGTGGCATAGTTAAAAATGACTGGGCTCTGCAGCAAATTTTTGAACGGGGCTCTCTCACCCCAGCAAATTCTTTGCAACTCCCTCCTCCTGTTTAACCCCCACTCCTGTGGCTAGTCAAGATTGCTCTTTCAGACCAGGCCCAGCATCCGCTCTGTCCGTTTCCTACAGTGTCTCTGTATATAATGTCATTTTATAATACTGTTGAGGGGGACCTGACAATAAAATCTGTTAGTCCTCCTCCTGGGTGGGCCCAAAAGCAGCTGCTTCCCCTATAGCGACGTGTGTGCACACGAGTGTGCGAGTGAAGGGGGGTTCCAAGCTGTGTCTCTTTAAAGCTGTTTCCATGGCACATTCAGTTTAGAATAAGGAAACATACAGACCTCATTTAAAACAAATGTAGTTTGCATAAAGACAACTTAAAAAAGATGATGAATACATTTAGAAAAAGAAAAAAAAAGAATTCCTCAATGTTTGATGGGATATAAATGAAACAATTTCGGATTAAGAGCAGAGAGTAAGAACCCATGAAATTAGCAGCAGTTTACAAAAGCAAGTGAATTGATTCATTTCTGCCCGTCTGGGTGCCTCTACTCCGCCTTAAGCCTCATTCACACGTCCGTGCTCAAATCCGTGAGCAGGTGGTCAGTGAGGCATCTGTGAAGCTGTCCGTGAAGGATCCATGTTGGGTCCGTGGGTCCGGGTTTTGCTGTCTGTGTTGCATCCGTGTTTCACTGACACTGAACAGCTGAAAAATAATTTTCAAAGCATCTCTTCTTAATGATCTGTGAAACACGGATGCAACACGGATGGCATCTGTGAGGGATCTGTGGTTTTCACGGACCCATAGACTATAATGGAAGTGAGGGATCCGGGGACATGGATCAAGATAGGACATGCATCCGTGCTAAAAAAACAGAACCATGGACCGTGATGAAACACTGATGTCTGATCACACACATTAAAATGAATGGGGGCGTGTGCTGTCCGTGGAGAACACGTACAGAATGAGGCTTTAGAAGGGAACGTTAAATCTACAAATTAATGGGGAAAAACCTACTTGTCAACATCTTGCTGAGAAGTCTGAGTTTTCTAATTTCGTTTGGTGTCCAGTAGAGATGAACGAAGTATTGGAGAACTCAATTCGGCTGCTTCAACGAATTTTACAAAAAAATTAGATTTGTGACAGTTATTTCGTCACGAAGTCCATTTCTTTGTAAGTAGTGGGTGTAATGACAGGGAGCTGTGATTGTACCGTTCCTCGTTATAGTAACCGTCATAGATGATTGCGGCATCTGATATACATAACACAGTGTAAAATAAAAAAAACCAAACAAACAAAAAAAATACTTAGCTGATCCATTTGCTCATGACGGGCCAGCCACCACCATCTTGCTTGAAGATCTGGAGTGAAATCTTGCATGGCCAGAGATGATGTCACCAGGCCAACGCACACAGGACTTCGTGTGAGATCATGAAGCAAAACAGAGGCGGCCAACACGTCACAAGCAAATGGATCAGATTAGTATGATTTTTTATTGTTTTTTTTCACTATTTCAGGTTAAACCGATTCGCTACCATGAAGCACGAGGAAATTCGGCTTTGCGGCAAATCGAATTTATCCTGAAACTTGGATTGAAGTCCACTTCACTCAACACTAATGTCCAGCAAAGCAGTGTAAGATGCAAAGATTTTACTAAATGCATTGATCTCATAACCTTAGCTAAGAAATGGGGTGGGGGTGGGTGTGGGGGCTGGCTGATATACACTATATGGACAAAGCAGTGGTGTACATAGAGAAGGGGCCCCATACCAAAGATCAAACAAGGCCCCCACACAGGACAGAAGGGTTTTGCCTAAACCCCTTTCAATTTTTCCACTGCCTCATTCGCTAAAAGTTGTTCCATTAGAAGGTAGAGTCCTGACCAAGTTTTCACCCCCAGTAGAAGAGGAGATAATCCCAACTAAGACTGGGCCCCCTCTTGTCCTGGGCCCCAAAGCAGTCGCATTGTCTGCCGCTATGGACCAAAGTATTGGGGCACCAACACATTACATCCTAGGAGTTTTTATGACATTGACGTCCCATTCTAAAGTCATTCATAGGCATTAATAAAGACTTAGTCCTTCCTTTACAGCCTCCACTCTTCTGAAAAGACTTTCTACAATATTTTGGAGTATGTCTGGAGTCAGTTCTCTCTGCAACTTCTCTCTGCACCGTCTTTACTTTGATGGACAGGGCCAAGTGTGATGATGTTTTCACTGTCCTGTCAAAGTGGAGAGGATGTGGCAGTTGCAGAAAGAGCAGAGCCTCTAGCTATAAGCACAATGCCCCCATTGCTCCTAGAGGCTCATTTGCATATAATAAAACATCATTTTTCTCAGCAATGCGGGCACATATGACCATGGGACCAACACAGATGTCTTCAGCTGCCAAGTGCACATGTAACAGGTCAGCCAGTGTCATAGGGACAAATCTGCTGACAGATGTCCTTTTAGATCCACAGAAATAACTGGCCCGACCTGGACAACTCTGCATCACAAGACTTGTTCATTTTAATGTTTTTCAAGGCATATTAGATGTGTCCTGGCCCTCTCCCTCTCAGTACGTAGCGTACAGAATGCATTCATTTTTTCATTAGCTATATTCTGCTGGAAAGTAATTTTTTAGATCTTGACGGTGTCTTCGAGCTGTGATAAATCAGTTGAATGAATCAATGGTGTCCTTTCCTTCTGCATTGGTACTCCTTCCAGTAATTAAAGCAACAATCCTAGTCTGAAGACTTTGACCTTGCAAACAGTAGAAGATAAATTTATGATGCACCTTTCATTAACCGACACGTCACAGACCATTTGGCTGTATTACAGAGGATGTTACGACACTATTGACTCTGAGGATAAGTGAAGAATTTGACTTTGCGTCTGTAAAGTACACATTCATATTTTTCTCTCTCATTTTTATGGAAGGTGCAGTACAGAGAACGACTTTATTTACATTGATATGTTCTCCAACTGCCCTGTTTGTATCCTTCCTTCCTAAAGTCAGGGAGATTTTTCATGGAGAGAAATTTAAGTTGAACCCAAGGACTTCACATTGATTACATTAGCAGGGGTGGATTGGCCATAGACCTTACAGGGAAATTTCCCGGTGGGCCGATGCCCAGGGGGTCATCTGGACCCTCCTCACAGCCGGCCAGTGGAAGTTTTGGGGGATGTATTTTGTGCTGCTGGCAGTATTCTGTGATGCACTGTGGATTTGGCTCTGTTGGGGAGGTATAATGTGCCACAATATGGCATTAATGGTCCTGCCTTCCATCAATTTGGACCCGACTACAAACCGGGGCCACTTTTAGTATTTTTTCCAGTCCGCCCCTGTCCAGGAGCTGCATGATAAGTAGATAAAGGGGCACTGGAGCACAACAGCCCATTAGTGTCAGTACAAGATGCAGGTAAATGTACATTACTGCCTTACAGCTATAGAGCTCCACCAAACACTTCTAGCTTAAAGGGGTTGTCCAGTTTAGTAAAACAAATTTCTCATATCCTTTGAGCTTAAGCTGGGTGGTCACCTGTTGAGGAACCTCAACCCTTCCCCAAAGTTAAAGGGGTTGTACCACAAAAATATTCTACATTTTTCAAACAGCACCTGGATCTGAATACCTTTGTAATTGCATGTAATTAAAAATGTAGTATAACCACTGAGCTATTCAGTGAACTCTATCTATATAGCGCCACCTGCTGTCTGTTTCTTTTCCTTATTTCTTGACCATCTCACTGAGGTGGTCGCACGCGCTCAGTTTAAATTTTCAACTGTCACCAGCCATACCTTCTGTTAGAAGCTGTGAGAGTTACAGGGAAACAGCTGCAGCAGAAAGAACACTCCCCCTGAATGGACACACCCCCTGAGCTTCTAGCCCGCAATAAATCTTCCAGAGCAACTGGAGCAATAATTGGGGAGATCTCTGGATCTGAGGTACAGGGCTGGTTCTAGCTTTCTTAGGGCCCGTTCACACGACCGTGTGAACGGGTCCGCACCTATTCCGCAAATTTGCGGAATAGGGGCGGGCCCGTTCACCTCTACGGGCAGCACGCTATCTTGCTGAGCCGCGGCTCCGTGCCGCGGCTCAGCAAGAAAAGATAGAACATGTCCTATACTTGTCCGTACGCACGGACAAGTATAGGCATTTTCAATGGGGCCGCATGGCGTGTGTTCCGAGTGCTGCGGAATACACGCCGGGCGGCCCCCGTACTTTTGCGGGTCCCGCAAAAATACGGCCGTCTGAACGGGGCCTTAGGCTTCATTCACATGACCGTATTTTGTTTCCGTGTCCGTTCCGTTTTTTTTGCGGCCCATATGCAGAACCATTCATTTCAATGGGTCCGCAAAAAAAACGGAAGGTACTCCGTGTGCATTCCGTTTCCGTATGTCCGTATTTCCGTTCCGCAAAAAAGATAGAACATGTCCTATTCTTGTCCGTTTTGCTGACAAGGATAGGCATTGTTACAATGGATCCGCAAAAAAAAACAGAAACACGGATGCCATAGGGAACGTTATCAGTTTTTTTTGCGGATCCGCAATTTGCGGACCGCAAAACACATACGGTCGTGTGAATGAAGCCTTAGAAAGAGACCGTCATGTATTACATTATGTATGATTTGGTTTTACATCAGTCATGGCATAACCAATTTAAGAGCAGTTACAAAGACTGCCCCTCATTCTGGAGGAACTGTTCTGGCCTGCACTACACAGACAACCCACTGATTTGAATGGGTGGTGTGTAATGCTTAATTTCCCCTGGAAATCCTACATCTGCCGATGCTGTGTCCTTCAATCTGATTAACGCCCTGAGTTATGGATGGGCACGTTATTTCCTTAGCCCAGGAGTCGACAGGTACTGTAGATGGCTCCAGAACTTTTTGGCTCTCTAGCATATGGACAGATCAGATGGATCCAGGAGTTTGCAATGGAAAACACTACAAAAATTCTACGTGCGGCCGCAGCTTTATGTGGACCTGTCATCACAAAATGCAGTGCAGTCTGCAGGCAGCATGTTACAGAGCAAGAGACTGATATATAGTTTTGAGGGAAAAAGTTCAGTAAAATGTATAGATTTATATCTCTGCTATTCTTTACTTCATTGTTCACAGGGAGGTGTTATCAGTGTCTGACAACTATTTTTGTATACACATTAATGGTAGGTTTACATGGAAGCATTCCTTCCCAACAGTTGGTTGCTCATTCAATGGGGCGATCACCTCCACTGTATGAGAATGAGTAATAATATTGCCATCGCTCGTCCTCATACGTCAACATTGTTTCTGGGCAGCAGATCGCTGTTTAGACAGCCCATCTTCTGCCCAGAAACGATAATTTACTTGTCTGCATGAATGACAGTTTCACCTGATGAACAAGCATTTTGCCCTTTCATGAAGTGACCGGCTATACCTTTAGATGGGCAGATTGTCGAGAATGAATGTTCACAGGAACATTCATCCCTGATAATTTGCTGGACAATCGGGCTGTGTAAACCCACCATTACACATACAGTGGGGAAAAAAAGCCACCAATTGTGAATTGTGCAAGTTCTCCCACTTAAAAAGATGAGACAGGCCTGTAATTGACATGATAGGTAGACCTCAACTATGAGAGACAAAATGAGAAAACAAATCCAGAAAATCACATTGTCTGATTTTTAAAAATTTTTTTTGCAAATTTTGGTGGAAAATAAGTATTTGTTCAATAACAAAAGTTCAACTCAATACTTTGTTATATCTCCTTTGTTGGCAATGACAGCGGTCAAACGTTTTCTGTAAGTCTTCACAAGGTTGGCACACACTGTTGCTGGTATGTTGGCCCATTCCTCCATGCAGATTTTCTCTAGAGCAGTGATGTTTTCGGGCTGTCGCTGGGCAACACGGACTTTCAACTCCCTCCAAAGGTTTTCTATGGGGTTGAGATCTGGAGACTGGCTAGGCCACTCCAGGACCTTGAAATGCTTCTTACGAAACCACTCCTTCGTTGCCCTGTCGGTGTGCTTGGGATCATTGTCATGCTAAAAGACCCAGCCACGTTTCATCTTCAATGCCCTTGCTGATGGAAGGAGGTTTGCACTCAAAATCTCATGATACATGGCCCCATTCATTCTTTCATGTACACGGATCAGTCGTCCTGGTCCCTTTGCAGAGAAACAGCCCCAAAGTATGATGTTGCCACCCCCATGCTTCACAGCAGGTATGGTGTTCTTTGGATGCAACTCAGCATTCACTCTATTCCAAACACGACGAGTTGTGTTTCTACCAAATAGTTCTACTTTGGTTTCATCTGGCCATATGACATTCTCCCAATACTCTTCTGGAACATCCAAATGCTCTCTAGCAAACTTCAGACGGGCCCGGATATGTACTTGCTTAAGCAGGGGGACACGTCTGGCACTGCAGGATCTGAGCCCCTGGCAGCGTAGTGTGTTACTGACGGTAGCCTTTGTTACGTTGGTCCCAGCTTTCTGCAGGTCATTCACTAGGTCCTGACAGCTGACAGCTATCTATGTTTACACACTTACATAGAGAATTATATCAATCACTGATAATACCTCACCTGTGTACATGTATCAGTGACTGACAGCTATCTCTGTATACACACTTGCACAGAGAATACTATCAATCACTAGTAACACCTCCCCATGTAGAGCTACAAGTGACTGACCCCTATCTCTGTATACACACTTACACAGAGGATGCTATAAATCACTGATAACACCTCCCCCGTGTAGAATTGAAGTCAGAAATAGCAAAGACTTAGGGTACATTCACACGAACGTATATTTGCGGGCCCGCAAATATACAGGGGCCGCCCGGTGTGTGTTCCGCAACGCTCGGAACACACGCCGTGCGGCCCCATTGAAAATGCCTATAAAGAGAGAGAGGTAAATGGGGCCGCATCTATTTCCGCAATTTTGCGGATAGATACGGCCCCAATCAGACGGTCGTGTAAATGGGGCCTTAATTGTATTAATTAGACATTTTACTGAATATATATATATATCAATCAATCAATCTGCTCAGTTCCTCTTGCTCTATATCATGCTGCAGATTGCACTACATTTTGTAGTGACAGGTCCTATTTAATGATGAATTATCATCAAAGAAGCCTGGTGGAGGTGGTGGTGGCGGTGGGGAGACGACAATTACTGTGCTAGCTATTGATCAGGCATGTTGCCAAAGTATCAAGAAATCTGGAATAGTTTTTAGCTGAACACCGCAAAAATTGTGAAAGTTCTCCTTTGAAGACTAAGCGCTCAGGAAGCAGACGTAAAGCACATCATATCATGTATTCAGCATAATGAACACATTTCTAACAGTTATTGCCCAGCGCTATACATGTAGGGCGCTGTGATTGAGTGGGTGCAGAAACTGAGCCCACTTGATGAGCAGCAGGGGCCTGGCCATTCCTGACAGCCGAGCACCTGTTGTATATGCTGGTATCGGTGAATACATTGATGCCAGCGCGTTAACCCCTTCTATGCAACAGTCAACGCTGACCATGGCATGTATGGGGTTTGGGGTTTCCACAGGCATTGGGGCTTGCCTTCTACAGACGCCTGTGAGACCCAGGCCGCTGGGTCTCACTGGAAGGCAGGCAGTTAGTGTATTACACTGGTAATACACTGACAGTCAATGCATCCCCTCTACCAGGCTCGGATTGGCCCACAGGGTACAGAGGAATCCCCCGGTGGGCCCCTAAACAAGGAGGGCCCCTAGTCTCCCAGCCCCTGCACAAGTGGCACATAACACAGTAGACTTACTGTACTACATACATATATTCAATATACAGCACCTCAACCAGCCTGTGTTCATATAAAAAACTTGATAGATTATTTATTATATTTGAAAGTATGCGTATGGTGGGCCCCCAAAATAAATTTTACTGGTGGGCCCTAGGTACCCCAGTCTGACACTGCCCTCTACACATGTATTGTAATGCACAGTAGAGGGGATTAGACCCTCAAAAGTTGAAGTCCCACAGTGAAAGAAATATAAAAAAAGTGTTTTATATAATAAAAAAAATAAAAGTTCCAAGTAAAAAAAAAGTGACATTTTCCCATAATTAAGTCATATAAAAATGTAAAAAATAGGGGAAAAAATAGACATATTAGGTATCACCACATCCGTATTGACCGGCTCTATAAAAATATCACATGATCCACCCTGTCAGGTGAATGCTGAAAAAAAAACTAAATAAAAACTATGCCAAAAGAGCCATTTTTGGTCAGCTTGAATCACAAAAAGTGTAATACCAAGCAATCAAAAACTCATATGTACCCCAAAATGGTACCAATCAAACCATCATTTCATCCTGCAAAAAAATGAGCCCCTACCTAAGACAATCACCTGAAAAATTTAAAAAAATGGCTCTCAGAAAATGGCAACAAAAAAAGAAGATTTTATTTATTTCACTTATTTATTTTAGATGCCGGTCTTAATAACCCCTATATCTGGCGGTGTATCCACCGAAGTTATGAAGGGCTGCCAGCCTCTATATAACTTCGGCGCATCCAGCACCAGTCTAGGAAGCTGGCTTACATTTAGACCATTTTCTACGCTTAAAACAGATGTAGAAAATGATGAATGAGACGGGTCTGGCGGACTGTCCCCTTTCCCCGACCACGCCAGTTCGACTTTTTTAGGCCTGGCATGAGCAGGGAAAAGTCGTAGATTGCAGCGCAAATAACCTTTGCGCCGCAATCTGCCCCAGAAATACACCAAATATAGGCCTATTTCTTGATAATATATGACCCCCTTTTTCTTTTCAAAAATGCTTTTACTATGTAAAATTTTTTTTAAATATTAGGTATTGCTGCATCCATAACAACCGGCTCTATAAAAATATCACATTATTTACCCTGTCAGGTGAATGCTGTAAAAAATAATAATATAAAAACTGTCAAAAAAGCCATTTATGGTCACCTTGCCTCACAAAAAGTGTAATGCCAAACAATCAAATCAACCCAAAATAGTACCAATGAAAAAGTCATCCTGCAAAAAATGAGCCCCCACATAAGACAATGCCTAAAAAAAATTAAAAAATATCGTTCTCAGAAAATGGCAACACAAAAACAAGATGTTTTCCTTTCAAAAATGCTTTTACTGTGTAAAACATAACAAAAATAAAAAAAATAAACATTAGGTATCACTGTGTCAACAGTAATTTTTTTGTCACCTCGCCTTACAAAATGTGCACAATCGATTGACCAAAAAGTCATATATACCCCAAAATGGTACAAATGAAAACGTCACCTCATCCTGCAAAAAATGAGCCCCACAAAAGACAATCACCCAAAAAATACAAAATTATGGCCTTCAGAAAATGGCGATGCAAAAACATGATTTTTCTTTATAAAAATGCTTTGTGTAAAAGTGGTTAAACGTTTAAAAAAATCTATATAAAATTGTTTTCTCTATAATCATGTTGAACAGAAGAATGAAAACAATGTGTCATTTTTCCCACATGGTGTACGCCGCAATAACACAACCCAAAAAGCAATGGCAGAATTGTTGCATTTCTTTATCCTGCTTTCCAAAAAGCTAAATAAAAAGTGATCCAAAAGTTGCATGTGCCCAAAATAGAACCATCGATGATGTTAGGTAGGTGCATTTGGACCAAAGAAAAAATGCTTTCCAAGGACACGGTCATCAAAGTCAAAATGTGGAGACATTAGACCGACATTCTGCTCCTTGTAGAAGGACTAAAATATGACACAAAGATGTTTTCAAGGCAGCACTTGCATCTCCTAGTTTAGCAGTGCCCAAGGCATGGTTGTCATCTGCCTCCTTCAGTGCAGTCAGGACACTCATGAAAACACAGTATGCTTAGTATTCACAGCTCATTTGTAGCTACAATATGCACTGCAGTTTTTACACATTGCTGCTCGCTGTAATGCTGCAGGTGTGATGTGCGCTGTGCGGTGAGGCCTATAAATCTACTGAAGAGAGCAATGCTGTCCTTATGTATTTCCCGAGAGAGAGAGTAACAAAGATGAATAGTAACTACATGCAAGTAAGACATTCTTCCTTGGAATGTATATATATATATATATATATATATATATATATATATATATATATATATATATATATATATATATATTATATACACCATATATGTATATACACATAATTGTTATAGTAATTCATATTCTTTTTTTCTATTTCTATTTTCTTTTTATTTTCTGACTTCAGATTTTTATTTTTTTTTATTCTATTCCCTGAACATGCTGATGGAGGTAGCCGTCTTGTCTGAGCAGTTGCTAACAACATTTAGAGATATGTGGTCCATAGACACAATGAACAGGAAGAGACCTTGCTGATTTCCATAGAAGAGTTTTCTAGGCATGTTCTGTGACCTGTGCAGTGGTCAGGAAGGTGTAGAAAAGTAACATCACGACATCACTGATTTTGAATGGTGGATCCTGCATTATCTATATCTATCTATCTATCTATCTATCTATCTATCTATCTATCTATCTATCTATATATAGTATCCATCATTGTAATCCTGCCTATGATGATAATGAGATGAATGTTGAAAAATGATTTGTACAAAATAGGTGGCGCCTAATATTAGGCTTAGTGGATGTGTTGTAAGGGTATTTTAGATACATAATTAAGTAGTGATTGATTCTGTCCCCTTTAATTCTGTCCTCTTTTCTATTGTCTTCTATATTCTCTGTAAAGATATTCTTTGTAATGTAGTGAGTTAAGAATACGTTAGACATACACAACCTCCATTGTGCTGAGGCCACATATTTGAGTGGTTACCACAGAGACATGCATGCTGCACACTGGAGGAGGGGCAGATATAAACCTGGTAGACACAGATGTATTGATTTCAAACACTATCCGTATCTCTTGTATGACCGTGGGGTGTCGGCCATGTGCTATGACATGGCAGCTGGAGTTCCCTCCACGTTGTATTGGGCAGGCCATTTGATTATTATTTATTCTGTATGTGATTTGTTTGTGTTACCTTATATTTAATCACACTTAGTAAAAATATTTATTCACTTAGCTTGGATAAGCTTATGTATTCACAAATCTTTGAATTCACGTTAAAACAGTGGCCAATGAGAAAACGGTAGGATTTTAACTTTGTCCGGATGAGACCTGTGAAAAGCTTTCACCAAATGACTAGCATTCACGTCAGATGCCAGTACCCACGTCCTCTCCTCTGGTCCATAACCCTTCCAGTGAACAAGATATTGAAGAGTTCTATGAAGAACTCGAGAGTCAATAATCTTGGCGATCTGGAATTCCAAACTGCCGTCCACCATGACAAGCGAGGGTGGCAAGGGAGATGGCTCCAAAGGTTCAACATGTCTATTTAACAAAGATCTGTGAAATAGATTATGAATTTTCAGGGCCTGAGGAAGTTCAAGACTAAATGCTACAGGATTAATAATGGCAGTGATCTTATATGGACCAATAAATATTGGACCCAACTTCCAAGAAGGAACTTTCAACTTAATGTTTCTTGTGGACAGCCACACAGAATCACCCACTCTTAGGTCCAGACCATTCATACGTCTCCTGTCAGCCACACGTTTGTACTTGTTACCCATATTTATCAAGTTACTTTGAATTTTCCGCGATATAGATGACAATGATGACGAAAAACGTTCTTCCTCAGGTATACCAGAGGTATCTGAACCATAAAAAGTGCCAAACTGCGGGTGAAACCCATATGCACCAAAAAACGGCGACTTGCCAGTGGACTTTTGTCTATGATTGTTTATGGCAAACTCCGCCAGAGACAAAAACGAGGACCACTCCTCCTGATTCTCAGAGACAAAACATCTAAAGTAAGTCTCCAGACTCTGATTAGTACGCTGTGTCTGTCCATTCGTCTGAGGGTGAAAAGCAGAGGAAAAAGACAATTGTACCCCAAGCCAAGTACAGAAGGCCTTCCAGAATCTGGACACAAACTGAGTCCCATGATCAGAGACCACGTCAGTGGGAATGCCATGAAGTTTCACAATGTTGTCAACAAACACTTGTGCAAGGGTTTTAGCATTAGGGAGTCCGGGCAATGCAATAAAGTGCGCCATTTTATTAAACCAATCTACAACCACCAGAATAACTGTCTTACCAGATGACTCAGGCAGATCAGTGATAAAGTCCATGGATAAGTGAGTCCATGGTCTGGACGAGATGGGCAACGGGAGTAGGGGTCCAGAAGGTCGAGTATGTGTCACCTTGGCGCGTGCACAGACACTACAGGCCGACACATAGTCCTCAACACACTTACGCAGCCCTGGCCACCAGAATCTATGAGAGATGAGGTCGACAGTGGATTTACTCCCAGGGTGTCCCGCAAGCACTGTACAGTGATGTTCCTCAAACACCTTATGACGCAATTCAGATGGAACAAACTATTACCCAGGGGGGCAAGACTCCGGTGCGTCTCCTTGGGCCTCAAACACCTTAGCCTCAAGATCAGGGTAAAGAGCAGATATCACCACCCCTTCAGACAGTATAAGGCTCGGATCTTCAAAATCACTACCTCTGGGAAAACTATGTGACAAGGCATCTGCCTTGACATTCTTAATCCCAGGACGATACGTGACAATGAAATTGAATCTGGTGAAGAACAAAGACCATCTGGCCTGTCTCGGGTTAAGTCCTTTCGCCGACTCAAGGTAAGCCAGGTTTTTGTGATCAGTGAATACCGTGATTGGGTGAATCGCCCCTTCCAACCAATGACGCCATTCCTCAAAAGCCAACTTAATGGCCAGTAACTCTCTGTTACCCACATCATAATTTCTCTCCGCAGCAGAGAGTTTTTTCGAGAAAAAAGGCACATGGGCGCCATTTACCTGGTGACGGACCCTGTGACAAAACTGCTCCTACCCCCACCTCGGATGCGTCAACCTCCACAATGAAAGGTTGTGACACATCTGGCTGCACCAATATAGGGGCAGAAGAGAAGCACTCCTTTACAGCGGAGAAGGCTTGCAACGCTACATCAGACCACACTGAGACATCTGTCCCTTTCTTAGTCATGTCAGTTAAGGGTTTAACTATTGTCGAATAGTTCTTAATAAACTTTCGGTAATAGTTGGTGAAACCCAAAAACCGCATAAGAGCCTTCAAATTTTCAGGTCGATCCCAGTCTAATACAGCACGGACTTTCTCTGGATCCATTCAAAAACCTGAAGATGAAAGCAGGTATCCTAAGAATTGCACCTCGTGTACAGCAAAGACACATTTCTCTAATTTTGAATACAACTTGTTATCTCTTTGCAAGATTTGCAACACCTGCCTCAAGTGATCCTGATGTGTCACAATATCTGGAGAATAGATTAGTATGTCATCCAAATACACGACTACAAACCTCCCCACCAGGTGATGAAAAATGTCATTAACAAAATGCTGGAAGACAGCAGGAGCATTGGTCAACCCAAAAGGCATGACCAAGTTCTCAAAGTGGCCCTCAGGAGTATTAAAAGCCGTCTTCCATTCATCCCCTTCCTTCATCCTGACCAGATTATATCAGGCATCTATCCATGCGTACAGCAAGAGACATAGCGGCTTCCAAAGACACTGTCTTCTCATAGTGCGCGCACTACGTCCTGATGCTGTACGCGGCCAGGACAGTGCAGAGCCGGCCTGGAGAAGACAGAGGAGCGCCGGACCCGGAGCACAGGAGATGTGAGAATATTTTTTTATTTTATACTTATGGGGCTTGGTGGACTGATCTGAGGTCTGATGGGGGTCCTGGCACCTAATATATACTAGTGAGCGCTTCCATATTGGAAGCGCTCACTTGTATTCGCTTTATAAGACGCACAGTAATTTTCCTCCTCCTCTTATAAAGCGAAAAATATGGTATATCTAAGAATGAGGGCTTAGTCTATATATAATGCTTGCATCTATTGTGTTACTGCATTATTATTAGTTTTCTGTGATTTTTTTTTCATAAATGTAGCCATGGACATCAGCATATTTATTTATCATGTTGTGCAGGATGTTTTTATCTTTGTTTTTTTACCTTTTTTTCTGTGATTTTTGTTTAGTTTGTAGTACCGTATTTTTCGCTTTATAAGACGCACTTTTTTCCCCCCAAAAGTAGGCGGAAAATTGCTGTGCGTCTTATAAAGTGAATACTAGTGTATACTACCAGCGCTCACTAGTATGTAATAAGTGCCGGGAGCGGGGAAACCTACTCAATCTCCTGAATTGCAGCTCCACTCCACGGTCCTGTCTTCTCTTGCCGGCGCTGCACTGTCCTGACCACGTACAGCATCAGGACATAGTGCGCGCACTATGACCTGACTCTGCACGCGGTCAGGTGACAGTGCAGCGCCAGCAGGAGAACACAGAGGAGAGCCAGACCTGGAGCGGAGCCACGGTGCAGGAGAGGTAAGAGAGGTTTTTATTTTATTCTTATGGGGCTGAGTGGGCTGATCTGAGGTCTGATGGGGGCACTGTGGGCTGATATAAGGTCTGATGGGGGCACAGTGGGCTAATATGGGGCACAGTGGGCTGATCTGAGGTCTAATGGGGGCACAGTGGGATGATATGGGGGCTGATCGGAGGTCTGATGGGGCACAGTGGGCTGCTCTGAGGTCTAATGGGGGCACAGTGGGCTGATCTAAAGTCTGATGGGGGCACAGTGGGCTGATCTAAAGTCTGATGGGGGCACAGTGGGCTAATATGGGGACACAGTGGGCTGATCTGAGGTCTGATGGGGCACAGTGGGCTGATATGGGGGCTGATGGGCTGATCTGAGGTCTGATGGGGGCACAGTGGGCTGATCTGAGGTCTGATGGGGCACAGTGGGCTGATATGGGGGCACAGTGGGCTGATCTGAAGTCTGATGGGGGCACAGTGGGCTTATATGGGGGTGCAGTGGGCTGATATGGGGGCTGATCTGAGGTCTGATGGGGGCACAGTGGGCTGATATGGGGGCACAGTGGGCTGATTTGGGGGCTGATGGGCTGATCTGAGGTCTGATGAGGTCTGACATGGAGGGCTGATGAGTTCTGACATGGAGGGCTGATATGGGGGCTTGATGTGATGTCCTGAAATTTATGGGGTCTGATCAAAAATATTTTTTTCTTATTTTCCTACTCTAAAATCTGGGGTGCGTCTTATCATCGGGTGCGTCTTATAAAGTGAAAAATATGGTGTATGCTTGAGGGAGTGGCACCTTCAAGTGTGAATGCACTCCTATTTTATCCTGGGAGTAGCATTCTTGTGCACTTTTGCCCTTCCTATCAAACAGACCGCCTTGATTAGGTGGTACATATAGGTGTGCGTGCTCCTCTTCTTATTGGTTGCTGAATGCACATAGAGGTGACTAGGAGCAGCACACTATATGTGCAGGGTCTGCTCTCCTGAACATAGATGCCCAATGGCATAGGTAGGTTTAGCGTAGGAACTGCCTGAATGAGACCACCCTGGCGCAGATAGGTGGGCACAGATGTATTTTGATCAAAATATATTGGCTAAGAGTCCTCAGAATGAGGGCTTAGTCTGTATATAATTGCATCTATTGTTTTAGTGCATTTTTATTTGTTTTCTGTGATTTTCTTTCATTATATGTCAGCTACTAGCATCAATATTACCTCGCTCATTTGATTCTGGTTATTTCATTTGCTGATGTCATTTATTCTATTTAAGTTTTACCTTTTATTATTTCTATTTTATTCTTAGTTTTTCACGTATTGTACCTATTTCGGGACATTACTTTTATTATGCTTGCCCTCAATTGTTTTTTCTATTTACAGCAACCCATTGAGAAAGGTCCAGTACGGACCGAAACATCTGAACTCTCTGTTGCATTTAACCAACTGGTGGATACATTACAATACAGGATACCATCCTAATTTCTTGTTGTTTTTTACAACAATCCAGCACGCTGGATTATTTGATTCATGATTTTGTCTTCATGCACAATATTCCTAGACTATTCTTAGACTATGTCACAAAATATACAAGCATTTGATGGATTTCTGGAGCATAACGTTACATTGAGACTTAAACTTAAATGCACGAAATAAATAATCCTCTGTGCCTAGCTCAACAAGGGGTGGGGCATAGTGAAAAGGAGGAGTGGCCTAATATACATATTCTCCATGCAGCACACAGACCCATTCATTTCTATGGGTCTACAAAAAAAAAAAAAAAGGACAGCAGTTTCATAACCAGTGGTCCGCTTGGGCTGGAGAAAGGTTTCCCAATTTCCCAATTGATACAATTCCACAAATAGGAATTCCTCTGCCATGCAGTTCCCAGCTGAGGGGTGCACAACTGTCCGAAGTTCTTTGCAGCTCCTAGTGGTGACGTGCTGGACTCCAAATCACAAGCGTCAATGACAGCTGCAAAAGATGCTAAGACAAACCACGCTATGTAGGCCCATAATCGAAGTGCTTGCCAAACAGATTATACCCTGCACTGCCCCCAGCGACACAGGTCAATTCAGCTGCTTATTCAACACGCAGCCCCCCAGGGCCAATTGTGTCACAGGTCTTTAGGAATGCCGAGTGGTGTGGTGCGGCCCCAATAGTTTTCTGTGTGTGTCACTCTGTAGGTTAATCTACAAGGAGTCAGTGTGCAAGCCTTCTACAAGATCATTAATAAATATATTGAAGAGAATAGGGCCCAATACTGACCCCTGAGTTATGGTGACCCCTCCTATACTGACCCCTGTGGTACCCCAGTATTAATTGTGACCATTCCAATACTGACTCCTGTATTACGTAGCTCACTAGTAACAGTGATCCCTCCAATACTGACCCCTGTGGTACCCCACTAATAATGGAGATATCTTTAATACTGACCCTTGTGGTACCCCAGTAGTAAGAATAGGGCCCATACGGAACCCTTTGGTACCCCACTAGAAATCATTACCCCCCCCCCAATACTGACCCCTGTGGTACCTTACTAGTAACGGTTATCTCTCCAACACTAACCCCTGTGGTACCCCACTAGAAATGGTGACCGCTCCAATACCGACCCCTGTAGTACCACACTAATAATGGTGAAATCTTTAATACTGACCCTTGTGGTACTCCAGTAGTAACAGTAACCCCTCCAATACTGACTCCTATGGTACCTCACTAGAAATAGTCATCACTCCAATACTGACCCCTGTTGTACCCCAGTAGTAATGGTGATACCGAATACTGATCCATGTGGTACCCTGGTAGTAACAGTGACCCTATTCGAGTATGCACTGTTAAAGGGTTATTCTCATTTTAGACAATGGGGGCATATCGCTAGGCTATGCCCCCATTGTCTTATAGGTGCGGGTCATTCATTTCCAGAACGGAGCCCCCGAAGTGAATGAGGGCCGGGCCGTGCATGCGCAGCCGCCCTCCATTCATTTCTATGGGGCCGCCGAAAATAGCCGAGCGCTGGCTCGGCTACTTCCGTCGGCTCCATAGAAATGAATGGGAGCGCACTGCGCATGCACGGCCCGGCTCCCATTCATTTCTATGAGCGGCGCGGGGAGCTGCGCCTAGTGGTGGCCGGACCCCCGGAAACCTGGGATCCTCCAGGCGCAGCGCTCCCCGCTCCGTTCTGGATATAGGTGCGGGTCCCAGCGGTGGGACCCGCACCTATAAGACAATGGGGGCATATCCTAGCGATATGCCCCCATTGTCTAAGATGAGAATACCCCTTTAATAATAACCTTCCGTTTTCTATTACTCAGCTGGTTACTTATCCAACCCCCCCCCCCCCAAGTCCACGCATTCTCATTTTATACGATAACATTTTATTCAGCACTGTATAAAATACTTCAAGATACATGACATTCGACTCACTCTAGTCCAGTTTAGAACTTACCTCTCATAGAAAATTACCGAATTAGTCTAAAAAGAGCGATTCCTCATAAACCCATTCTGATATGGCGTTGTAGCCTTATGTTCACTGAGATACTCCTCAATGACTGACTGTCATAGTTCAGGGGTATGTGCAGCCCTGAACTCAACCCCACCACTGACCCTGCCTACTTGCACGGCCCGTGCTAGGAAACGGCGTACAACTGTTCAGCAGTTCGTAGCCTAGGTATGTGCTGGGAGGGGCAATAATGGGAGAAAACAATAAACAAAATACAGAACACACACAATATAAGAAAGTCACCAAGCCGAAGTCAAACCAGGAAGTCACATAAAAAATGAGGGGAACAAACAGGAGCAAAGTTAAAAACACGAGCTGAGGTCAAAGCCGAGAGGTAACGAAGTACAAAAGGATGAGACGAGGATGAAGTCAAATTCACAAGCCGAAGTCAAAGCACAATACTGTAGTCACAGCAGCTCACAATCACAGGTACTGGTAATAAGACCAATCACAGGCAACTTGTGGCCAGCAGGCTGCCTGTTAAATAGGCCCACAGGTGGGTCATGTGACGTAGCCAGCATCACCTGATCCCAATACTGACTCTCCACAGGTGAGCGTTGGCTTATCCACGCCCGCACTCACTTGCTCTGCATGTACGTCACTAAGGGGCGGGCGTCCGCCGGCAGCACCAGGAAGCGTACGTTGCCAAGTTCGCCCCTCCTTCTGTACACCTGTTGGGGGCGAACGCTGGGAAGCGTACGCTGTTGGGATCGCCTCTCTCCCTTTACGCAAGTAGGGAGCGGGCATATGCCAGGAAGCTTACGCTGTCGGGTAATTCCCGCCCCCTGATCTGCATGGGAATGGTGACGACTGCCGCGTCCTCGTCCGGAGCTAGGCACGGGAGGCTGGCGGCGCAGCAAGGATGGGGAGCGTCACCGGTTCCCTGTGAGACTGACTTTTTGCATTCTGTTTTATCACCAAGCACATTTATGTTCCACAATAACGCACTGCGCTTGTCTCTAAACCAGTCTCGATAAATAATTCCTGTACCCTCTAGCCGTCGACTTCTCTGACAAACCTATTAACCGGTGTCACTCAAGTTAACATTCCTCTGAATCACAAAAGCCTGGACTCTCAACACTGCGTCTGAAATACAATCATTATTAAAACGGAATGCATTTCAGGAATTGATTTTTTCCTCCCCCCCTCCACCCCTTTTCCAAACAGTAGCGATCGATTTCACATAATCATCAATCCCCTCGTAAAATGTCACACATTGAGGAGAATAAGAACACAATGGGAATTCTCTGTTACATGCTGCATGACTCCTGGGTGAATGCATCTTGGTGGTAATTATTACCCCGGATTGCTCACTCAGCATTAGCCATGTAACACCGCTCAAGTACTTGTTATAAAATGATTATAAATTGATAATGGCCGCTGTGAGCGATGCATTCTTTAACCGGCTCGAACAATAGCCCCCCTAGTGCTGTCACCGCCAGCGCAAACCATTGTATACAGAACCTCTGTATCTCTGCATATTTCCAGGGTAATCATAGCATGCTCGGGACGAAATAATAAAAAGCCAATGCATTCTTAGAATTGCTTTGCTCGATATCTAGTCACTGCCTGTCACTTGATTCATCGAGAGCTTTGCAAAGAGGATTCTGCAGTGAATTATGTACCTCCTGCTACCAACTTCATAGAGGGGCTGGGAGGTTTACTGTGCTGCATTGCAGCATTTCGTGCCAGGGTAGGAGACGGCTCCTCTAGAGCGGTTATATATCCAGGACTGCGGAATGGTCATTGCTTCCAAGGCACAATAAAATTTTGGGAAATGGGTTTTGATATGACCTTTTAAGAAATAGAAAGTGAAAAAAAAATCATGATGAGAAGGTCTAGGCTGCCTTACAGTGTATTAGAGAGCTGGGTCATAGATCAGCAGCAATGCAGATGACTAGTCCTGTGTACACAATGTCATCTGCTGCCTGGATGCATGACCTTGGGTTACGGTGACGGATCTGCTGGAGCCCAATTCAATGTAACCTATGAAATTGAAGTCTTAAGGGTCAACATTTTTTTCAGAAACTCTGGAAATTATGGTCATTCATGGGCAATCATGAGGCGACAGCTGCACAGTCGATTTGTCAGAGGTTAAACTGGTTCGTGTGAAATCAGCAAGGTCTGCTTTATGCTTTTAAAGGGATATTCTAGAGTTATAGAAGAACTAACCTTAGTGCCCGAGTGCATACAGAAAGATATACGAAGTTTAGTATTGATTATATGGATAAACATTTTTCTGAACTTTTTCTTAAAGGGATTTTCCAGTACTTTGTTATGGATGGCCTACCCTTAGGATAGGTCATCAACATCAGATCAGTGGAGGTCCAACACATGCCATCCCCAGTGACCAGCGATGCTGAAAACTACACAGTGGATGGAGATGGAGGCAGAAGGTTGTTGCAAACTGCTGATTGGAGGAGGTGATTGGTGTTGGACCCTCACCAATCTGAATCATATGACTTAGGGCTCATGCACACGAACATATTTTTTGTCTGTATCTGTTTTTTTTTGCTGCCTGTATACAGAACCATTGATTTCAATGGGGCATTAAAAAAAATGGGAATGACTCTGTGTGCATTCAATATCCATATGTTCATACTGTAAGGCTAGTTTCACACCCTATTCACTATAATGTTGTAGTTTTAGTCCGGCCGCTTCTCGGGATGTTTGCCGTGCTGTGGCCAGAACTCCGATCCTCCATCATTATAGTGAATGGGGCCGGAGCAGGGTTCCGGCTGCACACACACATTAGCTTTCTCCTTCTCTGCTGTGTTAAACTCCGCTTTAGTGTGGTGGCTGGACTCTGCAGCGATTCTGAAATCTTTGGAGTGTTGTGCCTTTGGCTGTTGACCCCTCGCAACACTGTCTCTAGCCCACTAGCCCACTTTTGCCCAAAAGGGGGAGAATGGAATGGTAAGTTCCATTCTATCTAAAGATATCTCTCATTCTGCCTGATACACATTGCCGTCTTCTGGAGAACCCTGGCACTTTACATGAACATAACAGTTTCATACCAAAATTATGAATGCACAGAGACAAAGGACCTGGAATGAATACACAGATTACATTATCGGTAGGTTATCAAAGACAGCAGCAGGGTGTAAAAATGGTAGTGCCACTCTGGGGTACTACACAATGACTAGATTAATGATGTTATTCCAGTAGTATGGGCTTGTCACTGTACCATTCACAAGGTGTAGGGCAGTTCTGTATTGACTAGACACACCTGCCCACACTGTAACACCACCACCACTGAAGGTTCAGCTGAAGGTTACAACAGTGGCTGATATATTGCGCCCTCTTTGACATCTCCAACATTATTGGCGGCTATTATTTCAGCATGAATCAACTTTCATCAGTGAACAGCACTGAGGCCCACTGGACCCTCACTATGCGAGACCCCTGTACCTGGTGGTGTGGTCAGGTACCCTTGCAGGTTGTCTAGCATGCAGACCACGCTGATGTAAATGATGGTTGGGTGACACTTGGGTGCCGCTTAACTCCCTTAAAATGTTCCTGGCGTTGTGTGGCATTCATCATCCGGTTCCGCAGGGCATTGTTCACAATGAAGCGGTCATCAGTGTGGGATGTGGCCAAAGGACTGTGACTCTTCCAGCCTCTCTGTATCTCTGTTGCAACCTGCTGATGACACTCTGTGACACTCTAAGCTCAGTGGCCATTTATGTCTGAGAACATCCTGCTTGAAGCCTTGCAATGGTGAGGTACTGTTAATCAATTGTTAGGTGTCGTCTTGGTCTCATGGTGTCAAAATGTGAACATCATGATGAGGAGGACTGTTTAAATATCAATTTTAATTGGACCAGAAAACACCTGTTGTGAATTTTGCCATTAAGCTCCTTGTTACAGAACAGCAAGTTGTGCAAAAAGTAGTGAAACATTGAACAGTTGGACATGTGCATTCAAAAGTTTAGAGAAGGTCACATTAAGTTCACCTGTAAAGGTTAGAGTGCATTTTAGGTTCATCCTGAAATTTCACCCACAAGCCAAATATCCCTAACTTTTTGTGAGTAGTGTTTCTATCTATCTATCTATCCATCTATCTATCTTTACATCATTTGGGAAAAGCCTATCCTGTGATATACCTCAGCATTGTGCCTGCTTGTATTTGTACTGAAATCCCTTTCCTCTATTTAGTAAAGAGAGACTTTATTTATTCCAACCAAGCAGACCTGGTCAATGCCCCCACCATCTGCCAGCCCTACACCTGCTCACCTGCCTTGCACCCCTCTTCCACCTAATATTCCGGGTACCCCAGCCACCATCAGGCAGGACACGCCCAAAGTACAGGGTATACCCAAGGGGAAAAGGGCTGCGCCTCTGTAGTCACTGGATGTGTGGCCCAGGGAACACAGGAGAGATTAGCCTCCGTGAGGACTACGACTACCCTCATTGCCAACGCCACCTCTCCCATTCTCACAAACTCCTCCACCACGCCTCCCCCCTGTGGGCCGGCACGCTGCATGAACAACTTTTCTATAGCTGGATTTGGATTTGAACCAGGATAAAATTTGTTTTGGTGTTTATGTGGATTTCCTTTGGGTTCTTCAACAACTATACTGATATCTATTATACATTGCACACCCCAGGGACCAATACGAGTGCATCTGTTCAAAGTAAAGGAATATAGAGCTGCATAAATAACAATACAGAATAGTGAACAGAAAGCATCTATAAGACTAGTGTGTAAAAATCTCTGAAGCTGATAACACCAGACGGACACTCATAATGCTCACTGACAGTAATAGCAATATAACAGCCACTCATCCGAGACTATTAATCATTATTATGACTCAGGGAGAAAGGACAATTAACATTCAAATAAAGCATTTCCGCTCATCCAGCAAAACTGTGACAACAGGACAATAATAGAAGGTACTTGGAATACATAAAGAGCCTCTTCTTAGTGTACAACCATGTATGGTATATACGGTATTGACCAGGACATGGCTGTCCATAGAGATTGGCAGGTATTTACTTTGAGTGGCAAATTTTGTAGGAGATTTATTTATTTATTTTTTATACAATGTGATGTATGAATAAGCCATGAGCTCCCTCTAGTGGTGACTGGAGGAAGACAGAATGTAATTATTTAACTCTTTGAACATAATTGGTCATAATTAAGTTAATTAGAATTCCTTTAACATATATTATCCTGCCCTAAACAAGCCACATTAACCGATGCACCATTCCGAACTATCAGGGTTACCAATCGTTTGTAAATTCCTGGACAGTCCTTATAATCAGGTGATCATTTCGCCCTATCTACTTTCATTGACCTTAGGAATAGTCAGAGCCAGGCATTGAAAACGGCCTGTCAATCAAAGTACAGAGAGCGCTGCAGCTGCAGAGAGAGCTGAGCCTCTAGGTGTAATGACAACTCCCCCGTTGCTCCTAGAGGCTCATTTGCATTTATGAAAACATAATTTTTCTCAGCAATGCGGGCACATAGGAACATGGGACCAACACAGATGCCTTCAGCTGCCAAGCGCACATGTGACAGGTCAGTCAGTTTCATAGGTACAGATCTGCTGACAGATGACAGGTGTCCTGTATTGGTTTGTAACCAATATACTGGTAGTTGGATGACCACATGACACGCAAAACGCAGATCTGTAAAAAATCCCAAAAATGACGTCCATGTTGTATCTGTTTTTTTGTGGACCCATTGCAACAATGCCTATTCTTGTCCGCAAAACAGACAAGAATAGGACATGTTATAGCTTTTTTCCAGGACTTCCGAATGGACATATGGATGCGGATAGCACATCATTTTTTGCAACCCCATTGAAATGAATGGGTCTGTACACAATCCACAAAAAAATGCAGATCAAAAATGTGGTTGTGTGAATGGGGCTGAAGGCATTAACTGTATTTTCCAGACTATAAGATCCACTTTTTAGCAAGAAAAAATCTTGCTACAAAGTGCCTGCTTCTTACAGTCCACAATCAGATCCACAATCCTGACTGCTTCCTTAATAAACTGGCTGAGCATTCATACAGAGCTCTGCTGGATTCATGAGAGTGTGTGCATCTGCACCTTCCCTCTGTCCCTGCCTGACACTATTCTGTATGATCAGTGCAGGCAGGAGAGTGTGTAATCTTAGTGAGGAACACAACCATCTCCATATTGAAAGGACCTAAGGTACAGTAAAGAGAGATAAAAACTCCAACAGAAAGCTAAACAACCTTTCCAGAAGCAGGAAGAAAATACTATGGTGTAAATGTAGGGAAATGTAATCTTTTAATAAAGTTAGCAGTGTGTGTGTGAGAGACAGAGAGAGAGAGATGTATATATAGCATACTAGGCCACCCCTCTAACTCCGCCCAAAGCATAATTTCTGGAGCCCCTGCGGCAATTTTTTCTTGCGCTTCATTGTCCATATAAATATTAGCACATAAATCATCAGATTATAGATATTTTAAGGTCCAAATTACACCAAATAATGAAGTTCTGGTCTAATTTATAGGTATAGACACTTTAGTAAGGAGCAATTTAGTAAATTTATTAATGCACATTTATGCATTAATCCTCCAGGTCAAAAAGAGGGACATTTAAGGATAAAAGAGGGACAGAGGGACATGGGTCAAAAAGAGGGACTGTCCCTCCCAAAGAGGGACACTTGGGAGGTATGGTGTAATAGTGCTGTGTGTATATGTCAGCTGTATAGCCAAGCTGTGCTTGTAATGTATGCAGCAGTGCTGTGTGTGTAAGTTACTGACCTTGAAGTCTCTGCCTCATTAATCCACCAGGGAAGGTTTAATAAGTAGACTTTTTTTTCTAATTTTCGTTTGTATAAACCTGGTGTGCGCCTTATCTTCAGGTGCGTCTTATAGTCTGGAAAATATGGTATATGGTATATATATATATATATATGTGGTCCAATAGAGGAGAACTTGACACCTAATTATTTATGCTGTAGAGGACATTGTGGTCTGCAGTCACCAGCCTGGAGGTGGAGGCTGAGGGAGAAGGATGCTGGACCACCCACTCACCAGTATAGCGGAGAGCTGCTCCTGCTACACTCACAGTCAGCACCCACATCGAAGGACTGTACAGAAATGTGCAGTGTGATATGGGTGCTAGCAAGCACAAGGGGGTCCATGCTTATCAGCTTCTGTGCCAAACGGTTCTTGTTGCCCAAGCATGGATGGATTCCACCAGTGTCTACAAAAAGTAGGCAACACGCATTGCTTTGTCCTGTGTATTTTATGGATTCAGAATAGCCGAGGCAGTCATAGTCCTGGAACAAGAACTCTGCCTTTAAGTGGATGCATTTTCTTTTACAGTCACCTTCCTGGAACTATCTATGAGACTATTTATGGAAACAAACAACCATAAAGAATGACACTGTACATGTATGTGCCATGAACTGGACAGTTGCTCACCACTCCTTCATTACTTGCATGCCCTTTGACCTGCATGGACTGTTTATGTGTGCTCAATGAATTCAACTCTGCTATTCTTGAGTGCAATGCAACTCTGCTGTGTCTGTGCTCAGAGACTTTAAACCTCCTGTAATACCCACCAATTGTTTGACATAATACTGATTTCTTTTTCTGTGGCAAAGGACTTTATGTGCCCCTTGAGGAGCTGTCACCCAGACACGACTACCACCTCTGGATCTCTTATAGCTTTACCCTGTGGTTATGTGAGGCTTAACCTGCTCTGCCGATTTATAGCTTGGTTCTCTAATGTTTCTTTCTTTGCAGCCACAGACCGTTCTTCAATAAGCGCTGCCATTGCCAAAACTTCCAACGTAATTTATTCCACATATGAATAAATGTTCATTGTGAATAACGTGATGAATGCGTCGCCCCTTGTTCATTCTGCTTCAGCTTTTTTTTATTTAATACTCAGCGTTCTCGAATGCAGCGAGTGATTTCTTGTGGCACTTCAAAAATTAGGGCTGAATGGCAGAGAATGTGTGCAGCATTACTTAAACCGCAGGGTGGCTACTTAATGTCTGTGGAGGGATGCTTCCAAGATAGTTTTCTCCCTGGGCGATTACGCTACCTGGAAATTCCTATTTACACAGTGAGTAGTAGGGGGCACTCGTCTTCTAACTTTCTGTTTTGATTCATATTTTTACATTACTAATGTAGAAAATGCATGCTCCGTCTAGGAACTTCTTTGTCATCAGTCAAGGCTCCTTCCTGCAACGAAGCTTATTTGGCTGTAATCAGACTCAGTCTCCTGCCAAAAACAAGTCACGTTTTGGACCTGGGCTGTCATTGCTGTAAGATGTGTATCCTAACAAATGACTATTAACGTCTTGTTACTCTGAATAGTGATGCTCCCAGGAGATTTTGTGTCAAACTGCAAATTTGTTAGAAATTTGATGCATGTAGTACTTAAAGGCTATGTACACCTTCAGAGGCAATTTTTGTTTATGGTTGTATTTTACTCATTTTTGGCTAAAAATCATATTTTCAATTGGTCTTTATTAAAAATATTGAGCCATTTTGTCACAAAAGGTTAACTGTTTTTTTTAGCTGTGTGACTGATACTTTCACTTTGTGCTGTTCATCTAATAAACCTTATCTCTAAACTACTAAGAGGTCATAAACACTTATTTAACCCACATTCTCAACAGTAAGATAAGAACTTAGCTATAATGAATGTTTATAAGGTCAGAGAGCAGAGATAAGGAGCCCGTCAGCTCCTGGTCTGACTGAAAAGACAGAAAATCCAAAGGCAGCTACAGTACTAGAGCATCTTAGCTCTGTGCAGAAAAAAGAAGCCACATTTTTTAATAGAGACCAATTCAAAAAAATGATTTTTTGCTCAAAATAAGTACAATGCAATACTAAATAAATTGCCCCCAAAGGTGTACATAGTCTTTAAAGGACCATTACAGCGAGAACTGGGATTCACATTGCATGTGCAGTACCCCAGACCTGGGGGTATCTGCAATGTTTTATAATGTTGTATATAGTTATGTCATGTATGTATTTTATTGTTTTGGCCATTTATTCCAGCAAGAATAGGTATGGTGTTCAATGGTTGGCAGGAATAGGACTAACCACCTTGTTACTCCCCACTTGGTAGGAGCGGGCTGTAGTGTGTCCTACTTCCTGCAAAGAGGATGAGTTTCAGATAGAGAAGGGAGAGGAAGCACATGTCAGAGCTCCTACTTCTCAGAACCAGATCTTATTCTCCTGTGATACCAACACTCCAGAGAGATCAGCGTTTAAAGAAAGCATCAGTATGTCAAGACAGGAGAGTGGTCAGTGACATTACAGCTTTATAGACAGCAGCAGCAGGTGAGGGACTAAGACGCAGACACCCATCATCTAAACCACCACTAGGAAAGACTGGCATCAAGCCAATATTACAGTGGACACCTATATCCGTAAGTGCCTGTTAGTGCCAATCAATTGCCATCTAACCAGCTACCATACCTAATCATCTGGTATAACGCCTGTAGGTAGGGACAAACACAGACAGTGAGACCTAAACTAGGACACAGCCCGCTTTCCCTACCTACTCGCAGTGCAAGCCCTAGGTATCAGGACTGTAACTGTTTGACAGTCCCTATACTACTAAGGCTTCTTTCACACTGGCGTTAGGCTTTTCCGGCAGGCAGCAGCTTCCTGACACTGGTTTCTACAGCTTAGTTTGCTGTTCACTAAAATTCCTAAGTCCTTTTCCATGTCATTGTTACTCAGTGTTTTACCATTTAGTATGTACTGGTGCGTTGCATTATTCCTTCTCATGTGCATAACCTTACATTTGCCAGTGTTAAGCCTCATCTGCCACTTCTCTGTCCAAGCCTCCAATCTATCCAGATCCATCTGTAGCAGTAAACTGTCCTCTGTAGTATATATATACTGTCCTCTGTAGAATATATAGAGTATACTGTCCTCTGTAGTGTATACACAGTATACTGCCGTCTTCTGTGTTAATTACTTTACACAGTTTATTGTCATCAGTAAAAATTGATATTTTACTGTGCAAGCCTTCTACAAGATCTTTAATAAATATATTGAAGAGAATAGGGCCCAATACTGACCCCTGTGGTACCCCACTAGTGACAGTGACCCAATCTGAATATGTACCATTAATAACCACCCTCTGTTTTCTATCACTGAGCCAGTTACTTACCCACATACAGACATTTTACACAGGCCAAGCATTCTCATTTAATATACTCATCTTTTATGTGGTACAGTGTCAAATGCTTTGGAGAAGTCCAGATATACGACATCCATTGATTCGCCGCGGTCAAGTCTAGAACTTACCTCCTCATAGAAACGTATTAAATTGGTTTGACATGACCGATCCCTCATGAAGCCATGCTGATATGGCGTTATTTGCTTATTTTCATTGAGGTACTCCAAGATAGCATCTCTTAGAAAACCTTTAAACAGTTTATCCACAACAGATGGGTAAAGGTAAAGGCTATAAGACCATCTCCAAACAGCTTGATGTTCCTGTTACTACAGTTGCACATATTATTCAGAAGTTTAAAGGGAACCTGTCATCAACTTTATGGTGACCTCACTGAGGGTAGCATAAAATATGGACAGAAATGCTGATTTCAGCAGTGTTTCACTTATGAGCTAAAAGTAAGCAGTTGCTGAGAACCAGCATCATAATCATTGCAGCTCAGCCCTTAAAAAGAGTCAAATCTACCTGAGAGGAGTCATGGTTATTCCTAATCTCCTGCTCTCCCCACCCATCTGCTGATGATTGGCAGTTCTCTCCTAGAGAGAAAGGGAGAAAACTAGAAAGAAGTCGGGGATAGCAGGAATCCATGAATAACCATGACTCTTCTCAGTGATGGCGACTCTTTTCCAGGCCTAGTTGTGATGTTGGTCCTTGGCAACCACTTACTTTTAACTTATAAATGACAGACCACTGAAATCAACTCACCCATCTCTTCTTTATATTGCCATTAGTATGGGCAGCATAAAGTTGATGACAGGTTGCCTTTAAGGTCTACCAGACTGTAGCCAACCTCTCTGGACATGGCCACAAAAGAAAAGTTGATAAATTGAAGAGACAGATATAATACAAATGGTAACCAAAGTATCCAGAACAACTTCCAAGGAGATTAGAGGTGAACTCCAAGGGCAAGGTACATCAGTGTCAGATCACACCATTGGACCTAATGGAAGATGACAGAGAGGGAAACCACTGTTGAAGGCAAATCATAAAAAGTGAGACTGGAATTTGCCAAAATGCATATTGACCAGCCACGAAGCTTCTGGGAGAATGTCCATTGGACAGATGAGACAATCCTGGAGCTTTTTGGCAAGTCATGAATCTGTGCAGGTTACAATGAAATCTTAAGACTATTAAGACATTCTGGAGCTAAATGTGCTGCTCAGTGTCAGAAAACTTAGTCCCAGTCACAGGTTGCGGGTCCTCCAACAGGTTAATGACCCAAAACACACAGCTAAAAACATCCAAGTATGGATAAGAGAGAAGCATTGAACTATTCTGAAGTGGCCTTCCATGAGCCCTGATCTAAATCCTACTGTGGAAGGAGATGAAATATGCAGTTTGGAGAAGGCACCCTTCAAACCTGAAACATCTGGAGCAGTTTGCCCACTAGGAGTTTCCAAAATACCTGTGGACAGGTGCAAAACTCTCACTGAGAGCTACAGTGCCTCAAAAAGGTTGTGCAACAAAAATATTAAGTTAAGGCTACCATCATGGTTGAACTTGGTTAAGAAAGTAAAAAGATATGAAAATATTTCATACAGGCAAAGGAATATTGGGGAAAAATGGAGGGAGATATGGTCATTTTGGAGGTTCTAGGGAACAGTGCGGTTTTGTATCTCTTATAAGAGTTTGGGATTTAATTTTTGTTTGACCCCCCAATCGTCATTTTCCCTCCGTTAGTTGGGAGGAAAGGGCTAAAAGTAAAGGATGTGTGTTGTATTTTATTTTTTGCAAAATATTGTTGTTGATATTATCTTAATAAAGTATATATATATATACACACATCTACCATCATATTTGTCCAGGCCAGTTTCATTTGTTTGTTTTATAAATTATTCTATTAAACCACAATTCAAAAGCAATGTCTGATTTTCATTAGTTGATTTTAAGTATTTTTTTTATTTATTTATTATTACTTTTGTCAGTTTCAAGTTATTTCAGTGACCATTGTGTGTGTTTCTTTCTTTTGTCCATGTGTGTATGTACATATTTAAGAGTAAGTGGCAGGGAGAGTAGAGGCAGGCTGAGATCTTAAACAGTAAATGCTGAAAATAGAATTTCGTTAGTATCACTCATTTTGACTACTGTTGATGGAAAACTTCAGAGACAGTTTTTTTTTAAGTCAAAAAATCAATTAATAAAGTACATTGCAAAAATTCTTCAAATTTATTTCCTCTACTGTAATAAATAAATGTCCATGAAAAATATCACTACTGGTTCTCCTATCCAAATATAGTGGAGGACTCCCCCCGGAGGACTCATTACCAGGATTCAACAAAAGTTATATAAAAAAAGAATAATGTGGTTTATTTTAGATCTTCGTGGAAGTTGATAAGTTACAAAAATAGTTTAAGAAAAAGTCTTAGTCTATTGTCCATGCGTAATTATGAAAGTTCATAGTGTCATTGCTGAAGGGTAGAAGCTTTCTTCTCAGGTTCCATTTGTTCCATCTTCTTCAGCAGCAACCCCCACCAGAGTGAGAATAGACTCCCCCCCCTTGTCTGTCCCTGTCACTCATTTATACCATAGATTCAGGCATGAATTGCTAACGTATGTACTTCTACAGTGTCATATATGGAAACCTCAAATATAGGTCTTGACGTTCTCATAGAGACCTCCCATTGCCCTTGTGTATTCCTATACATGGTGTCAGTGTGTAGTGTAATAACTCCTTTATATCAATTACTAATTAATATTATATCAAAAATTATTTAACATTTCCCCCTCTTGTGGGTGAGATATATCTTTTCGAACCCACAAAATCAAATTTTACAATTATCTTGGACTCTTCATTCTTCTTTTCTTCTTTATGAATTAATTGTCCATCAATTATTTATTTAACAACAAAAATGATATTTGATGAATATATGGTAAACTGTGATTGAACACCAATGAAATAGATTTAGGAACTAATCTACTATCTTATTAGGCATCTTCTTCTCATCATCTTCCTCTGGTCTTGACACGGTCTTGACACTGTAGTTTCACTTATTCATCTTAAATTTGACTCACACAAAGTCTATGATAGGATTGATGGTAGATGATGTGTGTTCTTTGAATTGAATTGTATCATATCCCAGTAATGTTCTTGTGCAAGATTTATCACCTCTGACGACATGTGGTAACACAGCTTTCCTGGACACAGATTTTGACTTACAAACATATCAGGAACTCCTTGGTCTTCTTCAGAAGTGTCATATAACTCACTCTGAACAGCTGTGAGTTCTTTGTCCTTCCCTTCTTTCTGACCAGTTATATCTTGGTAGAACATTAGAAGGAATATGGAGTAATTGTCCCTTTTTTCTTCATCTGAATGTTTTCTCACTCTTGGTATGATTGTTGCTGATCAAATCCAATAAGCATAGTCCTTTAACCCTGTCTTTTTTCCACAAGTAGCAGATTTCTGGACTTCACAGAGGTGTTTATGGCAATCCAATGGAATAGCCTTTTCAGGAAAAAAACAAACAACCTAGGCCATACATAGGCGCTAAATACCTCACTTCTTGATCCCTAGCTATTCTAACTCTAAATTATTCACTGAAGCTCTTCAGCACACAGCTTTTCTTGAGCTTAGGTCTCAATTTTGGATGCCAGGCCTTATGTCACAGATCTCCTTTCTGTGTGGACAGAATTACCTTGCTATGAGGTTTACCTCTGGAGCTGTCTATGGACAGGTGTGTTCCAGGTACTCTTCACCCTTGTCTAGTGCCTCTTTATTTTCACACCTTTTCCAAACTATAGCAAGGATTTCTTTACCTTCAAGTCTTTTACCTGGGATTTCCCACATCAGTCTTTATTTTTTTATAGACTTCATGAATACCATAGTCTTTGGAAAACTATAACCTTGATTGAAGATATTTTCTTTTTTCCTATTGTTACACCAAAGTTGGTGATTATACCTAACCTATAGTATCACAGTGTACCATACCATTCATTTATTACCATATAATAATTCAACATAATATCCTAATATAAAATAAACTTCATGTTAAGTGTAACTTCTTATCTGTGATTCTCTCATGTATCTTCATGTATGTGTGCGCAATTTTTATACAAAGGATTAATTTACTATTCTGGAATATACCAAAATATTTCTAAAGAAATAAAAGTATTGTTATCCTTTATCACTCAAAATCTATATCAGTCCTTAATAAAACCAAATCTTTATATTTTTAATAAAGTAATATTCTACATGAGATATGAAATATTACTCTATTAAATATCATCATGTTCTTTAAAATATAAAATAACTGTAAATATAAATATTTGTTTATGAAAGCAACAAATTTCTATTACCATAATCCCTATAGCTGGATATGCTTTCAATATAGTTGTCCCTTATGTTTGAATGACCATTAATGAGTTTAAATTCCTGTCACTGTTCCAGGATTATCCTTCCATACTTGGAATCTCTCTGGAATGCAATATCTCAGATCACAGTTACAGTAACTTCATGATTACCATGTAGTTCATGTACATCATACTCACATATCCTGACTAGATGATTGGCTCATACAATTGTATAATAGATACTAAATAATATTTCATTATACTTTTGTATTTGCATACTTTCTTCCATATACCAATACTTATTGACATAAGTCTACTAAGTTTGACTATTTTTCTTAGACTTTAACTCTTGGGATCCATGGGTATGCCTTGACCACCTGTCACCATCACTCCTGTCTAAACAAAACATGAGTGCTTTACCATAAAGTATCTTAAGAAGCTGAAAACCTTACAAATGTTTGATTGGAATATATATAATATTCATTTACATTAAGACTAATATTTTACTAACATATATAAACTATAGCATACCTTTCTGTATTTGAGGATACTGTTCTATATATATAGTTGTATGTGTGTGTGTGTAGCATAAATAATCAATTATCACTTATAATTAAATAAAATCGCTTTTGAAAACCAAAATAAAACAATCTTATAGAGAGTAAATCCCAAATAAGCATTAAATTAAAATTACTTGTGGATCTTTATGATTCTATATACTGGATCATCAAATGTTTAACTTAATATAACTTCTAATGTTATTTAACCTTTAACCTATAACATTAGGATCAAGTATCTTCTTGGACATATGTGGCACATTACTATTATAAGGCCTCAATATTATCCATATTATCTTAGCACAATTTATACAAATTTCCTTTATCTCATTTCCAGTATAAATGTAAGGTATATGACTGATAACACAAATAATGAACTATTTTGTATAATCCTATGATGTACCTTATATTCATTCTAAGTAATATGACCTCTTTTAAATACATATTGTTTATTTATTCCTAATTGAAATGTAATATAGTGGATCTCAGAATAGCATTCATTCATACACACATGGCATATACACACATAGCACAGCTCACATGACATAGCAGCTGCTCATATCACTCTTACATCATCACGTGCTCATATAGCCAATTAAGTTCAATGATGTAATATAACCCATACGTATGTATTATTTGTAATGCACATTATAAAAGACATTTTAGTTATAAACCTGAAATATTTCATTTGTGGACCACAAATAAACAATAATTTAGTATTTTTCATAAATGTAAGGTCCTTGAATTTCTAGAATTAGGCCTTTCCATAAGCATAGATATACCATCACCTATTCTTAGACAAAAGATCACAACTGTCATCATTTGCTCCTGTCCATCACAATTGACCATATGCTCTCATGGCTGAACACAAGACAACCCCATGCTTCATGCACAATGTAAGTTATAATCTCCTTTTTTTCTCTTACATTTAGTGTTATTCTGTTAGTCAAACATTGTTACATGATTAACAGTTTCATTTCTTGACATTTCATGCAATTTTGAAAGTTATTTAGTTATGTGGAGAAGATTGCTATGAAAGGAAATTTTTTTTATTTCAGTCTAATGCTGCTTCTCAAGAAAATTTCTACTAGAGAAAATAGAAAAAATAGAAAAATTTGATACAACAGAAATATATTTCCCAACAATATTATCTGTATTAAGAATATAAAAAATCTTATTCTTCTATTCTCTGACCTCCTGCAGTATAGAGTAAGGATTGTCTCTAGACTAAAGAGAGAATAGGATCCTATAACATGTACAATTATAGCTTCTGTCTTCTATGACATAGCGTTACAACTACTAAACTTTATTTCTTATTACCTTACCTATATATATGGAACCAACCTCTACATGTCCTTGTACAAAAATAGAGAAGATGAAGCCATAATTTAAATGATTTCTCCTACAATGTTCTGATCTTACAATAAGTATCACATGTCTATGTATATTCATGTATACGCTAATAATTATGTCTCATAAGTTATCAGAACTTTTCTATAGCTAACTTTAACGGAAAAACAAAATCTTATCCTAATCCAGGCCAAAACCATTAACAATATGTCTGTCCTCAATAGATTTATTTCTAGCTAATGTGTAACCCTATTCTTTCAAAATTTCTGTTGATAAGATCCTGGAATATTCTGCTTAGTATGACTGATTTAGAAATGTCAATATCTCTTAAATTGTTTAAGAAATCCATTGACTTTTCCTTAGATTTTTCTTCAATAATATCAGAGTAATCATATTTAGAACTCATCTTGTTCTGAATATCTTTACATTTGATCTGTAAACTTATATCTCCCTTATAAATCTGACTCTGTAGATCCTTCACTTGAGTTGGACTATCTTTAGATTGCTGACACTGGGATATACACTCACCGGCCACTTTATTAGGTACACCATGCTAGTAACGGGTTGGACCCCCTTTTGCCTTCAGAACTGCCTCAATTCTTCGTGGCATAGATTCAACAAGGTGCTGGAAGCATTCCTCAGAGATTTTGGTCCATATTGACATGATGGCATCACACAGTTGCCGCAGATTTGTCGGCTGCACATCCATGATGCGAATCTCCCGTTCCACCACATCCCAAAGATGCTCTATTGGATTGAGATCTGGTGACTTTGGAGGCCATTTGAGTACAGTGAACTCATTGTCATGTTCAAGAAACCAGTCTGAGATGATTCCAGCTTTATGACATGGCGCATTATCCTGCTGAAAGTAGCCATCAGATGTTGGGTACATTGTGGTCATAAAGGGATGGACATGGTCAGCAACAATACTCAGGTAGGCTGTGGCGTTGCAACGATGCTCAATTGGTACCAAGGGGCCCAAAGAGTGCCAAGAAAATATTCCCCACACCATGACACCACCACCACCAGCTTGAACCGTTGATACAAGGCAGGATGGATCCATGCTTTCATGTTGTTGACGCCAAATTCTGACCCTACCATCCGAATGTCACAGCAGAAATCGAGACTCATCAGACCAGGCAACGTTTTTCCAATCTTCTACTGTCCAATTTCGATGAGCTTGTGCAAATTGTAGCCTCAGTTTCCTGTTCTTAGCTGAAAGGAGTGGCACCCAGTGTGGTCTTCTGCTGCTGTAGCCCATCTGCCTCAAAGTTCGACGTACTGTGCGTTCAGAGATGCTCTTCTGCCTACCTTGGTTGTAACGG